>PVKH010035752.1:0-11691 GCA_004027955.1 Chaetophractus vellerosus
AGTCCAAGTTCCCAGAGATTGTACGATTAGGCCAGGCTCCAGCCCCAAGGAGGCATCGGGGAGGACAAGGCAGCACACAAGGCCAAGACTCAGGTGGAGCAATGGAGAGCCAGAGGCCTGCAGGCAATAAACTCCTGTCTCCGGGCCCAGGCTCCCAGGGCTGACCTCCTTGGGTTCTGCCAGCACATCTGTGGTCTTCTGAGTCGGTCCCCTTTGTGCCTAAGCTAGTGCAGGTTTGGTTGAGGAAGCAGCCCTGGGTGATGTTTTCGTCACTCACACTGCAGATGCCTCCATGGCAGTGTGCTGGCCGAGGGCCAATTCCTGGTTAAGACCCCAGGGTTCAAAGACCAGCTCTGCCACGCTGGGCAGACGACCTAATAAAATGCCATTATTTCATGGGGTGTTGTAAGGATGAAATGGGATAAACTAGTAAGTCCTAAATAAGCCTTAGGTGAAGGCATGGCAGGGCTTCATAAAATGGAGCTATAAACAGCTTTATTTATCACCCACTGCCCTGCTTCAAGCCTTCATCTCCTCTCACCAGGACTCATTACAACAAAGCTCATGCAATATTGATCCAGCAGATGAGTTGTGATCACCTGTTATGTGCCAGGCCCTGGGACTTGGAAGTTGGGAGGTGGGCAAGGCAAACATGGCCTAAGGACTTTGTCAGGCAGTGAGAGAGTGTTGAGCACTGGTAAGGGGGAAGCATGGGGCTCCAGCAAAGACACAGAGGGACACCTGCACAGACTGTAGGGGGCTGGGGCAGGGAAGGCCCCTCTGAGAAAGTGGTGTCTAAGCTTAGAAAAGCTTAGGAGTTAGCCAAAGAAGGGGAAACGTGTTCCAAAGCAGAGAGCTTCGCTCTTAATGGGTCTTCAGACTGGACTCTGTCCCAGAGCTGAGGCCATTTTTAGGAAGAAAACCTGAGATTGTCACCCCAGTTTAAAACCTTCCAACAGGGCTTTTGAAATATGATTCTGATTCCTTGGTGCCTTCTTCCCGGTCTTGGATGGACCCTCCAGAAGTCCTGCCTGGCCCGGGGGGCCTGTTGCCCATTACGTAGCCTGCGCACTACGGGGAAAGAATCTGTACCCAACAAGCCAGAAATGGAACACGTTGAAACTGATTTTAAAATACTTCAAAAACGTTTAAAGAGAGAAAAGGAGGCATAAAAACCCTAAGACAAAAAACACGGAAGGACCCAGCAGCTCTGGGCAGGCTCGTCCGAAGCACACAGTGGAGGTCGCTATTTGCACGTCTGGCCGCCCCTCCCCCTCCATTGCAGGCTGCAGGGAGCAGCCGGGTCGTCAGCTCCGGGGCACTTTGGGGGCACACATCGGGGCGCCCCACAAACAGGTTGTCAGCTCCCGCCTGCCCGGGGCTCCAGGGCGGGCAGTTCCGGGCTCCTCCGTGCCCCCGGGCCAGCTCAGCCCGCAGTGGGCCCGCGGACGGCGAGCGCCAGAAAAATGAATGGAGGGCAGGGCCGCGGCGCAGAGCCCCGGGCGCTCGGGCGCGCAGGCTCCGGAACGACCCCCCGGGCTTCGGTTCCGCCTCCCGGCCCCGCCCCCGGCCGTCACTCGCCAGTCGGCGAGGCCCGAGAGATCTGTGCCCGCCCCTCGGCCGTGCCCTCTGCCAATCAGCGAGGTCCGAGCGGCCAGCCGGCGCACGCCGCTGTTCGTGTGTCAGGCTCCAAATAAAGTTCTTGCGGGACTTTGAATTTTTTTTTTAAAGCGCCCGCTGCCGTCGCTATCGCCGCGGGCGAGAGCGCCGAGTCTCCGCCCCGCCACTTCCGGTCCCGCCGCCCCGGAGCCGGTGCGCCGTGAGGGGCCGTGTCTCGCCGCCGCGCCGCGGGCCGGGCATGGTGTTGGGCGCCGGGCCCGCCTCGCCTGTCTCCGGGGGCCCAGGTGAGGAGCGCCCGGCGCACCGGGCAGGGCCGGGGGGCTGCGCCGGGGGGCGGGCCGGGGGGCGCCCCTCACAGGCGGGCGCCGGGCGGGCGGACCCTGCAGGCGCGCCCCTGGCCGCGGACCCCCGGCCCGCGAGGCGGTGGCGCGGGGGCGAGGCGCCGCGGGCGGGCGGGCGGCGTAGGCCGGGGGCGCTGGCCTCGCCGGGCCGCGGAGGAGTTGGCGCCGCGGGCCGCCGCCCGGAGCACGTACTTGGGGCCGCGCGGCCCGTCCAGCCCCTCGCCGACGCCCCCCTGGTGCCCGGGGGCCGTGGCTCCATTTTACGGAAGGCAGACGGAGGCGAGCGCCCTGCCCAAGGTCACCAGCCTCCCGGGCCGCGGGGAGCGGGCCGGGCCGCGGGCGGTGCGGCTCTCGCCGGGGTGAGGAGCCCCGCCAGGCCGTAGGCGGCCGTGCAGGTGAGGAGCCGCGGGCCCTCGCGCGCTGCCGGCTCACCTGCCGCGGGGAGAAGCGCTGCGGACGCTTCGCCGCAATTGCGGGCGGCCGCGGTTAGTTTGGGAATTTTACCGGCGAAGGGAGGACATCTTGGAACGATTACTATACCAAAGTCTGGGATTCGAGATCAGGTTCTGCTGGCTTGTAATCTTGGGTGTGGCCTTCCCTTCGTGGGGCTCAGTTTCCTTATCTGTCACGTGAGGGGCTTGGCCCGCCCCTCTGCATTCCCTCCTGCCAGGCGTGGGGTCTGGATGGCTTGGAGTAGTTAAGAAGCCGGGCTTCTTGGAGGAGATGTGGGAATCTGGGTAGGGCCGAAGAAAAAGGGTGGGATGTGGTGGTGAAGGGAAAGAGGGCATTCTGGTCCTGGGTATGAGATTGAATAGAAGCTTCCAGAAATGAGCAGGGTGGTGGTGGAGAACAGTGAGGAGGTTGGCCTGCTTGGTGCAGAGGATTCTTGGCTGATCTGGGGAAGCCGGGGAGGGTGGTGGTGGTGGTGAAGGACTGGGGATCCAGTAGATGGTCGGGGAGGGGACAGGTGGGAGAGACTTAGGAGGCAGAAATTGTCAGACTGAGGAGTGTGAGGACGGCCACCTGGGCCTACACGCCATTCAGGTGGCAGGCAGGGCAGGAGGGGGCAGGTTTATCACTGAAAGTAGAAAGGGTGGGTCAGCCAAGCTGGAGGACTCTTGTGCTAGGCAGGGGGCCCCTGGGCACTGGCATTCTGAAGGAGGAAGGTGGGGTGTGGACTTTTTTGTGCCGTGTTCTGGACCCTTTGGCTGGAGAAGTCAAGTGTTCCCTGGTGACCCTCAGTTCAGTCTGTTATGCCTGGATTGGGACCCTTCAGGGCAGTGGAATTGTAAATGAAAAGTTTCCCACGGCATAAGCTGGCTGGCCCCTGGTGTCCCTGCAGAAGTTGACATGGCCTGATTTTGCCACTATTCAGGGACGTGGAGTACATATTACCTGATGATAAGACTAATAAAATACCACACAAGAATTCTCTTTGAACATTGAAATCAAGCCCTACCCGAGGAGGAACTTAACTGGGCAACTTGTGGATTTAGAGACTGAGCAGCCATTTAAAATAGCTGAGCTGTTACCGAAAATGCCTTAGTCAGAGTGTAGTTTGCAGTAAAGGGGAAGTTTAGTTTTAAGCCAGGTCCTCAAAAAGCGAAGCATATGGAAAAAGGAAAAGAGAATTCTGAAGCAACTGCCGGCGTTCAGCTAACCTCTTGACAGTATGAATATTTTTGTTCACATCTCATTGTATAAATTTAACTTAACAGCTATGGGAACATTCCCAAATTATGTCTTTGATTTATCCCTAAAGTGGAATGTGATAATGGTACAGATGATGGCAAAAGTGGTGGTCATTATGTATTTGCTTTCTCAGAATTTTCAGAAAGTAAATTTTGTATTATCTCAAATGGACAACAAAACACCAGCGTTGTTTTCTTTTATACCTTGCTCAGTCGGTGCCCAATGCGTTTCATTAAGGGCCATTGTTGAAGACAGCACGCCACGGGTTTGACTCAGTGGAATTGAATGTTGCCCACAGAGAAGAGTTCAGTGTGCACTGGTGGGGGGTGTAGACAAGAAGTAAGAATCCAGTCCAGTCCTCAGCCTGCAGTGGTGTGGGCAGCTTTCTTGGTGGCGAAGCTTTCTTTGTGTGAGTGATTGTTCCTGCGAATCCCGAGCAGGCGCTTTTGTTGCCAGTTCTCAGGATGTCTGCCTGAGGGACCAGGCACGCACCTGGCCGTCACTTCTGGGGGCTCTTTGTTAATGGCTTTCCTTAGGTATTGCCTGCCTAGTGCTCCTTATCCACGTTGTGCTTTCAGTTTGTATTTTGTGCCGTGTTTGCATTCCAAGGTCAGCCAGAGGCTAAAAACCGAGCAGACCTTGTGTGTTGCATCCATTTACTTTCAGCTGACCCCATGTGAGGGGTGCATGCCATGGCCCATTAAGTGACTGACCATGTGGCAGGACCCATGTACTGTCCTGGGCGCTTGACCGTGGAACTTGGTCAGGAATGCAAACACTGCTTTGTGGTCCATCTACTTCAGGGATGGCTGACCAGGTCCCTTCAGGTGGGGGCTCTAGACAGTCCTGCGTGCTCCAGCTCTCTTCCCTCACCTTCCCCCTTTAAAAACTTATCTTATAAATGGGACCTATGGCTCCCTTGCTCTGGCTGAGCTGTGAAGATGTAGGTTTTGTGGGTTATCGTCCGGGCCTCTCTGTAGATGCAGCTGGGGAGAAGCCCTGAACTGGGACTCTAGGGGGCAGTATTCTTATATTTTGGTTTTCAGGATCTTGGGCTCAAAGTAAAAGTTGTGCTCGATCAAGTGTTTCATCTGGAATTTTCAGATCATTTTCTGTTGTAAAGATTCAGAGTAAGGAAAGGAAATGGTATTAAAGCCACAAAGAAATTGTGACTGGTGACCAATATTTGTTCTCAAAGGAAGGTCCAGAGTTCTCTGTGGAGCCATATCAGATGAATGGCAATTTGTCTTTGAAACAGAAGGCAGATTCCAGAAACTACTGATACTTACTGAAATTGATGGTGCCTCCTTTCTCCCAAGCAGTCCATGCCTCACCTGTCTGATCCTGCTTGTCCTTCCCAGTGAGTGTTCAGGGGTGGAACCTGAAGCACAGATGGATTGGAAGCAGCTGTTGAAGAAGGGAATCTAGTATTTGGCAGCGATTAGAACTTAGTCTTGATGCTGACATTGCCTAATGTGTAAATGAAACACAAAATATATAAATGTGAAGTGCTTATTAAGGCTCTCACACACCTTTATTAAGGAAGAAGGAAAGTGAATGCATCGTGGTGCCCTCCCCCTCAAGAGGCTGGTGCTCCCTCAGTCTGCGATGGGCTAGGTACCGGCGCTGCCACCCCGAGTGGGAAAGGCAGCCTTGCCAGGGTACGGAGGCCACATGGAACCCCGCAGCAGTGGCGTGCTGGTTGAGAAGTTCTGGAGGGCCTCTGGGCTGTGAGCTCCGTGGGACTTTGTCGCTGTCACATCCCAGGGCCTGGCACCTAGTTGGTGCCCAGTAAGGGATTGTTAAATACATGCCTCTCCTTTAAAAATGAGGCTTATAGAGGTTGACTTAGAGATGACCCCAATTCATTATGAGATAATCCAGTTTTATTCATGCACCTCATGTGTAGAGAAAAAGTCGAAATAAAGTCCACATTTTTCTCAATATCTAGTCAGTGGCTAGATGTGGTTCTTAACCCTTTCTCACTCCTGCATTTCAGGGGAAAGGCAGCAGTAATGCTCACTCTGGCGAGCAAATTGAAGCGGGATGACGGTCTTAAAGGGTCCCGGACGCCAGCCACAGCTTCAGACTCCACTCGGAGGGTTTCTGTGAGGGACAAGCTGCTGGTTAAAGGTAAGTGTCATCGTGTGAGCGGTTTGTGTGCTGTAGGCCAAAGCCAGGGTTCAGTGGAGGCTCTTGTGGAGTACAAAGCAGCCTGTTGCCGAATAGAAGTACCTGTTGGAAAATATTTTAAAATCTAGTTATTTCTTGCTTGCAGTGGAAGGACTCAGTGCTGTGCTGACACTGGGAATGCTGGTGGCAGGGAAGTGGTATTAGAAGCCTGGTGTGTCTTACACACTTTGAATATTCTCCACGGGACCTGCGGGAATGCTTGGGGGAAGACTATGGCCTGAGAGCCAGCAGGCGCAGCTGGGGGTGGGGGAGGGAGTCTTCCTTTCTCCTGGCTTCTCAGCACCAGAATTTCCCGTGTGTAAAGGGAGGGGTTGGGTCAGATCATCTCTTAGGAGCCATACAGAACCCATTTTATTCTGGTCATAAAGTTAAGGAGATGCTTGTGCGCGGAATGAAGATATGACTGATGCCTTTGAGCTCTAGTCACTTCTGCTCTCCAGGTTGCTGGGGGAGCCTTTATCCTTGGGAAGGGCTTATCTAACTGCGTGAATATGCGTGTGTTGGTGCATTTGCGTGTGCATTTTGTACACATTCATCGAGCAAACTTTTATAATTGCTTGATCGTGAGGACTACAAAAGGTGAAGAAGAAAGTTCCCGCCTTTATAATTTGCAGCACTTTTACTTTATAACATGTGTTTACATTTCTTTAGTGTATAGCAGTTAGAAGGCAAGGAGGGGCTAAGAGGTTTGTTAGTCCTGCCTACTTTCGTGTTTTGCTAGGTGGACAACATGGGGCATCCTGGCATTTGTATGTCCTCAGCTGAACCTAATGACAGGAGAGCTTGTGTGTTAAATGCAGTGTATTCAGCCTTCACAGAAGCAAACCGCTGCTGAGCTTGGGAAGGAAGGGGTTTGGTTGGCAGAGAAAAATACCCTGGCACTTCCTTGTTCTTCCCCCAGCCCGTATCTTGAGTTAGATCTAAGAAAGATCAGCATAATGGATAACTGGTTGAAGAAGGAGTAAGAATCTTTGTCCCCACTGAGGGAGCCCTAGATTGTGCTGAGAGTTTGTCACAGGCCTTGCAGGTTCATCCTTGGGCCAAGGGTGGGGACAAGCTGCAGTGCCTTCTGGCTTCCAGGCTTCCATCTGCAGATCAAGCCAGGCGCCAAGCAAGTCAGGTGAGGTCTGCACGTGCTGGCCTTCATTGCTCTGGGGATCTACCAATGGGGAAGCAATGCTGTGCAGCCACAGTGGAGCCCGTGGCTGCTGGAGGGCATGGTAGATGGACCAGGAGTCAGGGTTATTTGGACATGGGGGTGGAGGTGTCAGCTAACCCTGGAGTCCAGAGTTCTGCTGCCCTGTGGGTGAGTGATGGCCTGTTGAAAAGGCAATGCAAACGAGTAGATTGGGCTTTTATCAGCTGGGAGCCTGGGAGAGCCAGCAGTGAAGCCTCAGTCCTCTGGAGGCAGGTGCTTTGGCGGCAGTGGGACTGTGATGGTCTTGAGCATGCCATTGGAGCTGGCTGACAAGAGTGCGGGCTGGATGCTGGCCCTGGGAGCCTGAGGATAGAGTCAACCTGAGGATAGAGTCAAGGGATGGAGGTGCTGGCTGCAGGCTGAGGAAGAGGCCGGAGGAGGCCCTTTGTCCTTCCTAGCTGCATGCTTTCTGCCTGTGCTCACTGAAGGTCTGGCCTGTGGGCCAGTGGGAAGGGTGACCAGGAGTGACCTGCTTTAGGTACACGTTAGCTGTGGGACCTCTAGAAAGGTAATTAACTCTTTGATCCAGTCTGCATCGGTTCAAGGTAGAAACGTGTCGCTGTCATGGTTGATGAGAGGCCAGCTCAGTGCCTGACAGTAAGAAGTGCTTCATGAATGCCAGCGTCATAGGTGGGGGGGCAGGGCTGTGGCAAGTCCAGCAGGAACTCTGGGAGCACTGGGCAGAGGTGGAGGCTTACCTGGGGGAGGGGTCTGGTGCCTCCAGGTTTTTCAGGGTCTCCAGGAGAGGGCTGCTGCCCTTCCTATAGGCTAGTGGTGATGGAGGGATCTGCCTATCGCAGGGGTCCTGCCTCTGGCCCTGGGCTGAGTCTCTGAGGGCCTCTCCCATCAGGGAGGTCCTGCCAGACTGTGTGTGTGCCTGGCCGGGAAAGCTTTCCTGCGGAGTAGGTGCAGGGAGGGGCGGTGGCCTGGGATTCAGACCCCATGTCCGGAAGGCTTCCTGTGGGGTGGCCTCATGTGGGGACCGAGGCAGAGCTCCTGGAAGCAGGACTTGGCACAGGCAGCATGATTATGGCAATAGAGTCTCCTGGGTGGGACTTCAGGAATGGGGCCATTAGGGGAGTGCTGGCAGGAAGGCAGCACGTCCTGCCGGTACAGGGACACCCTGTGCTCCTGGGACTGCAGTCCCTTCCGGATGAGAGCTCCCTTTGGGTGATTTGAGGAAAAGTGGGCCGTTTGGAGTCCAGCAAGGCTGGTACCATCAGAATTGTCATCCTGGGCTGTGGCTTTGGCTCAAGTGAGGATGTTATTCATGAGGATGAATACATAGTAGAAAATTGTACAAACGTGCCTTTGGGACTTACTGTCAAAGCCTGGGCTCCCCAGGAAGTGGGGAGTTTGGCAGGCAAGACAGTTGTTAAGGAACATCCTTGGATCCTTGGAGAGAGCAGGAGGGAGCAGGAGTGGGCAGGGGAGTGTGGATGGAGCTGTGACTGCGGGGTGGCCCCTGATCAGGTGAGATGGCTGGGCCGTTTTACTACCCCATCAGTGCACTGTGGGCTGGGGGCTGTCCTGGGAGGGTTACAGAAACATGGCCCTTGGGCAGTGTGTCCCGGTGACCACCAGCCATGGAATGGGCGGCCCCAAAGAGGGGAGCGCAGAGGCCAACAGGCAGAAATAAGTATTTTAACTGGTCTATTGCCCCACTTGAGCTCGTGGTTTGGATTTTGGCCTAGTGCACATGGCAGCAGGGCTGCACTGACCAGCATGTGGGAATCGGAGGCCGGTGGGGCCAGTCTCCCAAGAGTGGGGAGGCCCAGTAGGCTGCTCGGCCCAAGCGCCAGCTCTTGTTCCTGGAGTAGTGGGTCCAGTTCTACGGCAACAGGAGGCAGGAGTCAGCCTCCCCAGACCCCAGCACAGGGACACCTCAGGGTAGAATGGCCTGAAGGTTTCTGGCCTAGGGCTGAGGGGTGCTCTCTGCCCTGAATTGGGGAGCTGGGGACCTGGGGGAGAGAGTGTCAGATGAGTGCATTTCCTGGTGGGCCCTGGCGTGGCACTGGCCAGGCCCTGTGGTTCAGGTGTGTCTGTTTTCAGCCACAGGGCAGATGGTGCTGTGTTCCAGTGGATGGGTGCGGTCCTGAGCCTGGTGGTGCTCCCCAACCCTTCCCCGCGCCCCACTCCTGCCCCCTCCCCCCCAACTCTTGGTAGAATTACTTCCTTGCCTGTCAGAAATTGGGCACTTCTCATTGGATGAATGCATGTCTGTTTCCCTCTTGATTATTCACAAACGTTTTAGTGCCTGCTCTGTGCCAGCCTCGTGTCTGACCCCAAAAGACCTCAGGGGGCTCCAGGGAGGCTGCCAGGAACCTTTTGCCTCTGTTTGTCTACAGTGAGTGTGTACAGGAACTGGAGGGGTGGGTCCGTGGGCAGCCATTGCCATCACAGCCCCCACTCCCCAACGTGCTTCGCTCCCCAGCGTGCTTCCTTGTGCTCTCTGCTTTTGGCTGGTGGGTTCTGGTGTGGGGCTCTCTGGGATCTGTGCCCACTTGGCAGTGTGTGTGGGGTCTGGCCATCCAGCCACACCCCAGGGCCTCTAAGGAAACATAGGGTACAGTTGGCTTGTGGGGTTCTGGGACTGGCCTGCCTGCAGGGTGCCCATTGGGCCTTGGCTGTGTGTGTGGGTGCTGGGACCAGCTCAGTGAGGGGGATCTGTGTCTGCTTGCGTGCATGCCCCTTACGCTCCTGTAACCGGCCCACTACAGTGGCCTGCTTCCAGACAGTTCCTGAGAAGTGGGTGGAAAGAGAACCATTTGTTCTCCTGACCTGCTTCTTCATGCTAGTGCCACCCAGAACTTGGGGCTAGGCTCAAGAGTTTGGCTTGGCATGGCTTCTGGGTTTGCAGGGCAGTGGGCAGGGAGGGCCAGTAGAATGCAGAGGAGAGGGCTCAGGATGTGGGCGTGTGCTCCCATGGGGAGCAGGGCTCCCTCCTGGTGAGGCCAGGCTCTGCCCCCGTGTGCTGCCTGGTCTCCAGGGCTTCAGCCTTGCACCACCAGGGTGTGAGTGCTCTGGGGCCTGAGCTCTGAAAAGGAAGCCCTTAGACCAGGAGGTGAGGTGGGGGCCCGGGCTCCCCTGCTGCTCTTGGATTCCTGCCTGAGCCGAGTTTGTGGAGCTGCTAATGCCTGTGATTCAGGGTTCCCCTAGGCAGGGGCACCGTGAGCGGTGCTCCAAGTGCAGAAGAGGGGGGTCAGAGGACTGTGGTGTGTAGCAGGTGGAAAGTTCTAGGGGAGGCAGTCTAGGGTGTGGTTCAGGTGGAAGGATGTTGCTGCCCCCTCTGCTCTGGCTGGGGCTTAGCTGCCTCAGGGGTGGAGCTGGCTCTTGGAGAGAGCCTTCTTCACCTCTCAGTGGTCTTTGGAATGCCGCGGGGAGGGAGGCCGCTCTCACCCAGGCCCCCATCACTGCCACCGCCGGGAGTCACAGCCTGATAGCCTGGGTGCAGAGGAGGGGAGCAGGGGCTGTGTGCTGTGGGCGGGGGCAGCGAGTCGCCGCAGCAGAAGGGGGTGAGGGCACACCTTGGGGGAGACCGGGCCTTGCGGTAACCAGTGGGTGTGGTGATCCAGGGTTTCTGGGCAATCTCTCTTCAAGTGGGTGCCGTGGTTGGGGCTCAAGTTAAAAAGGAAGAGCCCAGTTTCTCAGAAGGAAGCTGTGCGGCCACAGGATTGTGCAAGGTGCCAGGTGCCTGGCAGAAATGCTGGGCCTGTGGGTGGCAGAGACGTTAGCAGTTTAAAAATACTCCATTCCTTATTACCTTAGAGGTGAGGAAGTACCCTTGGGGGCGGGAAGGTTTTAGGGAGAAGAGCTTTGCCAAGTGTGTAAAGCAGTTTGCTTGTTTCTTTGGCCCCAGACTTCTTGTTGCATGATTCTAAGGTTGATAACCACTGATGTTGGTGGATTGTTGCTCGCGTCATTTGGAATTGAGGAGACGGCGTTGTCGTTTCTCTATCTCCCTGGGAGGAGCAGTGTGTGAGCGGGCCGAGTCACTTCCCATTTGCCCTGGGCTGACCTAAATCCGAGGGGTCTTCATGGACCCCCTCGTGCCCCGGGGTTGTGCCCTGTGCCTGCAGGAACCTTTGCCTGCGGTGGGGGCTGTTATAAGGGGCTGGAGCTGAGGGCTCTTCCCCTGGGCTGCCCGTCCTGAGGCCCACTGAACACTGAAACGCAAGGATTACGCTCATCTTTGGACTTTGGGTTCTAAACTGCGTGTGGAGTTATTTTGCTTTGAAGCAAGTAGAACTTTCTGTTAAATTCATTTATGTGAAAAGCTGTGTGTAGATATTAGCATGGCAAAAATGATCTGCAGCAGTATAAGGTACCTGGGCAGGTAAGAGAATTCTAGGCCCGCCTACCATGTTCCATGTAATTGGTCTGGGGTAGGACTGGGTCATCGGGGTTTTCAGAAACTCGGCAGGTACTGGATTTTGGTGGTGGGTACATGGTACAAAACGTATTAAAAAGCTATTGGATTGGACGCTAAAATGGGTCTGTTTTATGGGATGTAAATGTACCTTTACAAACCTGTTAGGAGAACAACCCAGACTCTCCTGGAGGCTGTAATGTACAGCCGGGGTCGAGGCACTGCTATCTGGTGGAGTGTCCTCCGGGTCGCGGTCCGCCAGCCCCCTGTGCCTCCTT
>PVKH010035753.1:0-11692 GCA_004027955.1 Chaetophractus vellerosus
ACACAGTCATTTATCTATTTTTAAAAATAGGCCTCTGCTTTGGAAAGTCATGCTTACAGTGACCTTTTTTTTTTAAAAAAAAAAAAAGATTTATTTATTTTATTACATATCTCCCCTTCCCCCCTGCTGCGGTGACGCGCCGAGACTGGTCACTGTGCAGGCGCGGCTTTCCCCGCTTGTGGGCGGCTTCTGCTTCCATTCACGGCCGGCTTTCAGTTCGCGGGTGGCTGGCTGCGCTCCATTCGCAGGCAACCTGCCCTGCCCATGGTGGCTTTTGCCCTGTCCGTGGCAGTTTTTTGCCCTGCCCACGGTGGCTCTGGCCCGCCCATGGCGGCTTGCCATTCTCAAGGCAGTCTGCCCACTAGGAGAGGTCCCCGGGAACCGAACCCGGGGCCTCCCATGTGGTATGCCGGTGCCCTATCTACTGGGCTATCGAGCCGGCCCCTATAGTGACTTTTATTTTTTGTCTTTCGTTTGCATGGAATATGCTGCCCTTGGTTATGCAAAGATAACATGACTTGCCTCCAGAAGGCATTCCTCCTTCCACTGACTGGTTTGCTCTGATATGGATGAACCTCCTGCCTGCTGACCAGTAGTCTGTATTTATGAGGTACTTGGAAACCACTGCAAGTTGCAGAGAGTGACCATGAATAGCAAACTTAATTTGGTTTAATGTGTTTTGGCTTGCTTGACCTCATCAGAATAAAAATGTGCCTGTTTAAATGATTGTATTGGGAGTTTAAAAAAAAAAAAAGTCTAGGGACAGTTATCTCTTTGGAAGAATCCTGGGATCATTTAGCAAAGATTCAAATCCATGATTAACGTCAGACAGACTTTAGATATGATTAAAAGAGAGGTTTAATCACAGATTAGATTCTTGTAAGTTCTGAATTTGAAGAGTCTGATTTAATATTTTTTTTTCTCTTGATGCTTTTTTTCCTAGACGATTGGCTGGCAACGACCTTTCCTTTATCCACCCAAAGGCCTTGTCTGGATTGAAAGAACTCAAAGTTCTGTAAGTAATGCAATTTTAGAGTTTCACAGCTGGCTGGGTATTTTCCTGCTGCATAGTTAACATGCTTGGAGCTAGATTGAGCACAGTTTCTTTTAATTCAGTATTAAAAGATTTAAGGAGTGGCCATTGGGTAGTGTGGGAGGCTAGAGGTTGATTTAGGCAACCTTGGTCTAGATAACAAAAGTTAAAACTCTAAATAACAGACATTCTGACCTCCAGTACAATTCAGTTGAATGTTAGGATTTTTGTTTGGCTAATATGTTGAATCAAAATCATGTTTAAGCTTTAGTGGTAGGATTTTGTTTCTACTTATTATATAGCCCTCAGAACTTTGAATTAGCTGACCCTTTAGGGAAAAAGGCTTACAAAAGCTCCCAATGTTAAAATCGCTTTACAGCTAAAGGGAATAGAGGTGCCAATGATTTATAAAGCCTAAGAGAGATCAGGAAATAAATGCTTGGCAGTGGTCAGAACCTTGGAGTGTGGCAGATTGGGATACAGGTGACCTGGCTGCCAGCCCCACTTCTGCCATTATCTTGCTGGATGACCCTGAGCAAGCCACTAGACCTCTCTGGTTTAGTGAGCTAGGTGGGCCCTTTACCTCTTCCATTATGATTCATGTCAGGCAGCCATGTTATTAATGTGACTGGGAAAGGCTTTAGGCAAAAATTAAAAGGATTTCTCAGTATTCATCTATGTTTCCATTCTTTAGGCCCTAATTACTAGATAATTAAACTTCAATTTCTGCCCTAGCCCCAGATCCACTGAGGGCACTGCTGCTTCTTCCCTAAGAGCTCAGGGTCTGCCATCCTGCTGGCAAAATTGACTTTATGGCACATCCATGTTTCTGGGCTCTGTTTCAATCTAATTTGAAAAGGCATTAGGGATTCCAATGGGGTCACTTGTTATACCTCCCAATTAACATTAACAAACAGTACCTAGGGTGATGAATGTTAACTAGGATGCTTTAATTCCTGGAATGAAACAACCACTGAAATGTGGGTTACCAACCAAATCTGTCTTAGCAGATGGCTTGGGATAGGAGCCTAGGTTTCATTTCTAGCTTTAAAACAAATGCTTCTTTGCAATTTTCTTGTCTTGTGTGCTTTCCACCAGCACTCCCTCCCCTTTTTCTGCCATTGGAAGTGTAATTTTGGAAAGACATGCCTCTGAATTAATCTAAGAAAAGATGGTAATGATTACTTTTTATTCTTTAACCAAACATTTTCTTCTAGAACCCTCCAAAACAACCAGTTGAAAACAGTACCCAGTGAAGCCATTCGAGGACTGAGTGCTTTGCAGTCTTTGTAAGTAACTTTTTGGTTTTCTGCATTCTTGAATTAATTAAAGGAGACTCTGCCTGCTAAACATGTGAAGAACTGGAATCCCAGGGAAAAGGGAGATTATCCTCTCATCTGGGGATTGCCAGTCCCTGTTATCTAAGTATCCTTAAGTGAGAGATAAGAAAGTTTCATTTTACCTACTCTCTTGTCTCAGAGGTGGAGAGAGCTACCAGCTGCTCACTGTTGAGTATCATGAGCTTGTACATGTTGGTGGCCATCCTCTTTGGAACCAGAAATACATGTGTGTACAGAAGTTCCAGTTTCTTGTACCATAACTATCAAGACACTGCTACAAAGAGATTTCTGTTTCCGGGGGGTAATGATAATCAGAACCAATCAAATATAATTCCTGATCTGCTGACATTGAACACACATTGGGGGATAACTTAATTGCCTGTGCTGCTCTTTCCCAGGTTTTACTTTCTGAGGAAAATTTGGTTTTATGTGAAGGTTTAAACTTTTGGTTTTTATCATCTTCGCTACTAATTTCAAAAACTTTTTAAATAGCACTTCAATTTGTTCTTTTTTCACTCTTTTCTGTGTGTGTGTATTTCCTTCTTCTTTTTGACTTGGAGAATGGGCATCATTGCTTCCAAGACTGGGTATGCGTATATTCCCTCCCCCCTATAGCGGATGGATCAGGTAAGTAGTGTTATCACAGAGGCCATGCAAAGCCACAGAAGATTTTTGAGAAACAACCTTCTTAATATTAAACAAACAGGGATTCATTAATAATCGGAATACATGTGATGGACTAGTAACATTAGGACTAAAATTCCAGAACTCAGAACTCCTAAAACTTCAGGGTAGAAGATCAAGTTTCTCTGTCCTTAGGGGCACTTTCAAGGAAAAGTTTGAGAAGCACTGAACTGAAGCATGGATTGTAATTTCACTTTTGCCAAGATTTAAAAAAGCTCTTTGTGTATTTATCTGTGTTTACATGGTTCTAAAAAAAAAT
Organism: Chaetophractus vellerosus; assembly: GCA_004027955.1. NCBI lineage: Eukaryota > Metazoa > Chordata > Mammalia > Cingulata > Chlamyphoridae > Chaetophractus > Chaetophractus vellerosus. The sequence continues at coordinate 3,317 of PVKH010035753.1, forward strand.
CAGATAGATTAACTAGAATTTTGAAAAAGGACTTATATTTTCACATCACCAGTATGCTACTTATTAGCTGTATGACATTGGGCAGCAAGTTAGGGTAACGTCTCCATACTATGGTTTGCTCATTACCTACCAAGTGCTTTAATGCACAAAAAGCAGTCAGAACAAAAATGATATCTGGCAAGTAGTAAGTGCTCAATAAACATTTGCAGAATCCATTAATAATAATGTTGATGAGCTGATGATGTATTTTTATCAGTTATTTCTTTTGATTACTAATTTATCTAATGCCTAACTAGGTGAAGGGAGCTTCTTAAATTAATGAAAAAGTGTTCTTCAAAACATGGAACTTTTTTGTTAGCTTCTACTAGAAGATAATAAAATTTGCATTAGTTCCTGCTTTGTTTCATATCCTAAATACAATAGGACTAGAACACAGTTTCTCAAAGTGTGGCACTTTGGCCCCTTGCAACAGAATTACTAGGGGGAGATTGCTAAAATGCAAGTCCCTAGGCCAAACCCTGGAAGTACTGATATTTTCTATTAAAGTAGGGGCCAGGAATCAAAGTTTTGAGAAGTACCCTGAAAAAAATTGCATTAGTTATAGTTATTGTAATGGATATCACACTTATGTGTTCTTGATTATAAAATTATACCTTTACCACATCACATATTTGTATACTAATCTGTCACTTGGATTTTTTTGTATTACCCTTTGAAGTATCTGTAAGCTTTTGTAGGAGATGTATATGTATGTGAATATGAAATGTGTTCGAGTTAGACAATGTAGGTGAAAATCACGGGCTGCTTGTCTCATGCACTAGCTGTATAATATTATAGTAAAACCATTTTATCTGCACCACAAACACTGGAAATTGTAAATTATAGATGATTTTTTAATTTTAGATGAGATAGTCTAGTAGTTAATGGGAAGTGAATGTGAAAATGAAAATATGTACTAATAGAGTATATCATAAGCTGTAAAAGTTGCTTTACAATGTGTTTAATGTCATAAAGATTATTCAGGGTGTTGGCTGTTTAAGTTTTTTAACTTAAATAGAAGTTTAATTTAAGGTAGAAATATAGTAAGTAGCTTATTTCTCCAAAATGCCAAGGTATGGAATATAAGAATTTGTTGTTAGCCACAGCTAATTGGGCGGGTTCTGAGTAGATCCTTAATGAGTTGATGAGGGTGTGTCCCTGTACAGTAATGTGACTTTGTTGATGTTGTACCTTTCCTACCTCTGCAGGATGTATGTACACAGGACCTGAAGTCATTAGACACTGTAAATACTTCTTGTTTTCTTTTGCTTCTTCAGAATTCATTTTACTTTAAGACTTAACAGGATTGTTTTTATTTCCCAAGACTTAGTGATCAAATACTCATTTTGTCTAGTTTGAAGGCTGAAAAAAAAGAGAAGACTAAAATTCATTTTGAACTTCAGAACATAAAAATTGTCAAGAAAACATATATATAGTTTCATTCTAATTTGTGGTCAATAAATACATTAAAGTGCACTTTTATTAGTAATTTAGGTGATTTAAAATGGCATTTTTGTAGAAATCATAAATTTCCCCCTCCTACAAGATATTTTAAAAAAACATACTGTGTTCATTATTCATTGAATGAGTTGCATAATTTAAACCAAAACTGGGGAGATGGGGGTGAAAAATGACAAAACAAACCATTTTTTAAAAAGGCAATGGGATATTTTCATATATGTCCAGAACACAGTAAGCTATGTGTCAGGCCAGTAGTTTAAGAAGAAAATGTTCATGGGTTTTGTTAGTATAGTGGGTGCAGTCGTCAAGTTGGATACAATTGAAATTCTGTCAAGGTACAAAACAATCTTATCAGCACTTGAGTCAATTTGAAAACCTGATCTTCAGACTTGACTTATAGGAAAGATTTCCTTGTGGTTTTGAAGTAGTGCTTAAAAGGACCAAAGTTCATTATAGGTTGTAACCGACCAGAAGTGGGTTGAGGCAAGTTTGTGCTTGATGATGACTACAAAATATGAAAGCGAACTGTTGATAGTAATGAAAAGGTAGCATAACAGCATCCCCACAAAGCCATAAAAATGGCTAAACCATTACCTGAATTGGTTATTAAAATGGCATGCCAGAATTAGCTTCCCTAGAATTTTTCTTTACATTATATTACATTTACATTGACTATTAAAGATCTCAAATTTTTCACAATAACATAGTCTCTTAACTGTTTAAAAATATAAATTGGCAACAAAATCTGTTTATAATACTATAATAGTTCCATTATTGGTAAATTAGAAGTAGAGGAAAAGGGAGAGCCTTTGATTACAAAGAATAGGTATCTATTGATAATATTGATTTTCATCAGTTAATGTCTGCATATAGAATTTTTAAATTGTAATTTCATTTAGAGCAAGAAATAAACACTTAACTCTCAGTAAGATGTAAGAGATTTTTGAGAACAGGAAATAGAAGCATATTTTAAAGACTAAAAATAGAAAGGAAGTTCAGTTAATACATTGTTAACCTTTTAACAATAAAAGTGCACTTAAAGTGATAATTATCTCTTGCCATGTGAAGATTAAATGGTAGAATACTTTAGGAAGCCCATATAATCTCTTCACTTTGAGATATCTGATGTCATTTAGCATTGAATAAAAGAATCAATTATAGTGTTTCTGTGATCTAATAGGATGAGTATTAATAGTGTAGGTCATTGGTACAAAGCCACAGTTCTTGTTCCCCATAATCTCTTCCTTCTTTTGTCACCCTAGCACTTTGGTATTTCATTTGTACAATTATCCCCACCCCACCCCAACTAATTGATATATTTCTTTTTAATTGTCATCTAGTTATGTTTTGTTTCTCCTGTCTGGATTATAAGCATTAATTTGGCCTTAATTCATTTCTGTGGGAGGAGAGATGATTGGATAGTCCAGGTTAGCCATCCAAATCCATTAACTTCAGGGATGATTGAAACTCCGGACCTGATGTCTCTCCTCAGTAACGGATGTCCTTGCCTTTCAAGCCATGCCCTAATCCTCAACCCTACCCTCAAAGAACATTGATTAGGGGAATGGATGTAGCTCAAGTGGTTGAGCACCTGCTTCTCATGTACTTCCTTTAAAAAAAAATGATTAAAGAAGCAAGCTAGATGTATTTTATTCCCCTGGAGGGATAATCCTTTTTAACCCAGGAGGTATAGAAGAGGATGCAGGTATTTTCTAGCCACTTTGTGATGAAGGCCTCAGGGATTTTAAAGGAAAAGAAGTAAAGAAACAATTTCACAATTTCTCTGTGAAACATTGATCTTAATGTAAGTGCAAATTCTTCATTGTTGTGGCTATGCCACTCACACCTGCATGTGCATTGAGGTTTTAATTAATCATTTGAGTCACCACAAATCCTTTTTCTAAATGAAATAACTTATTTCATTTCTTACCTGAGTACAGAGAAAATTGTGAGTTTATTGTTATATTGTTTTGCATATGAGATAGTTTCATAGCTCTCTTTGTTCAAAACTCACTGGGTTATCTTACTATAAGTTAAGGTCATCCCTTTACTTTGATGGCCTGTCACATAGAGTTCCACAGGAGTGTAAATGGTATATATGGCACTGGATTTAGGTTTAAAAATGGGTGCTGATAACTTTCCTTATCACACTATTTTATTACATTTTACTGAAAACTTTTATATGGAATTGAATTTCAGTGGACTATTGTGTGTCTTTGTTGATGGGGGCATGGTTCATTATTTTGTTGACTATGAGCACACATTATCATCAGTATGATAAAATAAGCAATTTAAACTTTTAAATCGCTGTAACACTGAGAAACCGGGGAAGTCCTTCTATTTATACTTACAGTGCAATCCAAATGTCTTACCTGGTGTACTGTTGAGCCTGATCCCTTAATACTGGTAATAGTAATAGTAATAGTAGTATCTGGTCCCTGCTTGCTTCTCCCTGGACCACTTTTTCCTGGGTACCCCTTCCTGCCTTCTGTGTTCTGATCACTCTGCCTTTCTGGGAGTTATTGAACCATACCAAGCTCATTTCTGCCACTGGATCTCTGCTCTTGCTGGGACACCCCTTGTTTAGAACACCCCTTGTCTCCCTTTCTTTGTGACTCACTCTTGCTTATTCTTTAGGTCTCAGTTTAAATGTTACCGAGGAGATGCTTTTCCTGACCAGTGTATTTTAAGGAGCTGTCCTCCCACTCTACCTCCATTCATCATTATTTCAGTGCCCTGAGCACTCTGTAATCATTTTATTTGTTTATTATGTTGGGTGTCACTCCCCACTGGAATGTCAGTCTCATGAGGGCAAGCCTTACATGTGTGGTGTTCACCATTTTATTCTTTGTGCCTAACGAGTTGCTCAGTTAAAATGTGTTGCATGAGTTGCAGGTGTGGAAGTAAATGATGAACACCCAAACTGAGAACAAACAAAGACTAGTTATTCAGAGCTTGCTGTAGCTAGGGAGCCAGCCACCATCACTTGCCTTTAGAATGGGAAAGCTTTGTAGTGGGAAAATGGGAGGACTTCAGGTATGCCTTGATGGGATGTGGCTGTGGGCGTGGGGAAGCTGGAGGCAGGCCACTAGAAGCAGGGCGTCCTATGTGACTGACTGGTTAAGGGAGCATATTTGGGTTTTCTCTCATTGCTCCCAAGTCGGAACCTGAGGCAACAATTAGGAAAACTGTCTATTATTGATCAAGCCCCAGCTAGTTTGGGTCAACTACAGGGACTGTGGTTTAGCTTCCTGGCTAATTGTAGATAGTGGCCAGCTGCCTGGACTGACATGCAGGTAATGGTCAGTGTGTCCTGGTCATTGTCTGTATGTATTTTCCGTCTCTCACAGGTGATTAAATTATCTAAAAGCATAGTTTATTTACATAATTATTTCATTTTCAGTTAATAGAATACTTATTTGTTTAATGTCTCTCTCGCTTCCCAAGAATGGAAACTTCACAAAGTTGTGAATTGTATTTGTGTGCTTGTGCAGGATTGAGTGCATTCCTACCTACTATTGAACAAAGCTCCCAAAAAGCTCGGTAGCCAATACTTTGCCAGCCTGTTACACGGAGTATTCTTCTCTCTTCTCGGTGGTGGGATCTAGAAAGCCCACGGAATAAGCAAATCTAAAAACGTTTGTTTCTAGGTGGATTCTTTTTTTTTTTTTTAAGATTTATTTTTTATTTTCTGCTTTTTTCTGCCCTGCCCGGGGCGGCTCAGCCCTGCCCGTGGTGGCTTTTTGCCCTGCCCATGGCGGCTCTGACCCACCCACAGCAACTTGCCCTCTCAAGGCGGTCTGCCTGCTCAGAGAGGCCCCGGGAACCGAACCCGGGGCCTCCCATGTGGTGAACCGGCGCCCTATCGACTGCGCTACAACCAGCCCCCTTTCTGTATTTTTAATAGGTGTATTCTGAAACATAAAACTCAAGCCCGAGCTTTGTGAGATTTATATTTTTATTATTATTATTTTTCATATGTCCTTATGCTACAAAGTTCCTTCTTAACCAGAGATACTTGAAGGATTCAGATTTAGATAAATCCTTTGTTATAAATGCAAGAAAACTACTGCCTTTCCTCTACTGATCTTGAAAAAGTTATTAGGTTTTTACTAGAACATTGAAATTGGAGAAATAAGGGATGATATATCATTTCTATAGCTCCTTTTTGTTTTTGTTTTTTTAAAAGACTTATTTATTATATATTCCCCCCTTTTTGCTTGTTCTTGCTGTGTTCATTTTTGCGTTCTTCTTTGTCTGCTTGTCTCCCCCTGCTGCGGCGACCCGCCGAGTAAGCTCACCGCGCGGCAGCCTGCCTGCTCGCGGTGGCTTGCCCTGCTCGCGGGGACTTGCCCTGCCCGTGGCAGCTTGCCCTGCCTGCGGCGGCTTGCCTTCTCGAGGCGGTCTGCGGGAACCAAACCCGGGACCTCCCATGTGGTAAACCGGAGCCCTACCAATTGAGCTACAGCCGGTTCCCTCCTTTTTGTTTTTGAAAGCTCTGAAACTTGTGTGACTTGGATTAACTCATTCCACTAGAATTTGTCACTGAACATGGTTGTTTCTGTTTCTGCGTCAGGCGTTTAGATGCCAACCATATTACCACAGTCCCCGAAGACAGTTTTGAGGGGCTTGTTCAGTTACGGCATCTGTGGCTGGATGACAACAGCTTGACGGAGGTGCCCATCTATCCCCTCAGCAATCTTCCAACTCTGCAGGCATTGACCTTGGCTCTCAACAAAATCTCGAGCATCCCTGACTTTGCATTTACCAACCTTTCAAGCCTGGTGGTTCTGTAAGTATCCATTCCTTTTAATATACCGTGTTTTTTGCATTTATTTGGGGGAGAAAATAGGATTATTGTCACCAACAATTATGCAGGTACCTCACAGACCAATCTTCTGAAATAGTGTTTGGGAGAGTTGCTGTTTGACAAGAGTAAATATGAAGACTTTTTAAAATATAAAATAGGACAATTATAAAAAACATCTGATTATAACTTTTGGATCTCTCTAAGATAAGTGTTTTTCTGTAATCTTGAGAAGAATGAGAAGAAATTGGGTCATTTGGGAAACACTTCTCCAGCTTTCACTGTGTGCCAGCAGTGTATTCAGTATTAAAAGAAATAAAATAATTTTGAGATGCTTATAGAAAATAAGTTCTAGGATATTTCGTGCTTTTGCCAATTTTTCTATTTGAAAAGTACATGATCCCCTGTTTTTAATCTTTCAAAACATGAACATAATAGAATGGCTTTTCTTTTAAGATTTGTAACTGATTTCTACTGTAACTGATTGAAACTGGAGCTCTTCCTCCATACCATTCTCCTCACTCCCCATAGGAGAGCTCACCAAAGTTTTGCTTCAGATAATTGAGATACTCATTTTTATTTTGATATGGGTAAATAAAAATGATTTTCAATTGTGTATCATTTTTCCATTAGAGAGATTTCCTTTTTAAAAAAATTTTTTTAAATTTATTTTTAAAGAAAGCTTTAGATTACATAAATGTTACATAAAAAATATAGAGAAGGGAAGCAGATGTGGCTCAAGCATTTGGGCTCCTGTCTACACATAGGAGGTCCAGGGTTCGATTTCCAGGGCCTCTTGGTAAAGGCAGGCTGGCCCAGGCAGAGAGCTGGCCCACACAGAGAGCTGGCACAGCAAGATGACACAACAAAAAGAGACACAGAGGAGAGACAATAAGAGACAGAGCAGACCAGAGGGGCTGAGGTGGCACAAGAGATTAAGCGCCTCTCTTTTGCTCCGGAAGGTCCCAGGATCGGTTCCTGGTGCCGCCTAAAGAGAAGACAAGCAGACACAGAAGAACACATAGTGAATGGACACAGAGAGCAGACAACAAGCACAAAAACAATGGATTGGGGGGGGGGGATAAATAGATAAATAAATCTTAAAAATATATATATATATATATATATATATATAGGGGATTCCCATATACCCCACCCTTTCCCTCTCCCACACTTTCCAACATTAGTGTGGTACATTTGTTATAATTGATGAACACATATTGAAGCATTGTACTAACCAAGGACTATAGTTTCCATTATAGTTTACACTTTGCACTGCACAATTTTATAGGTTTTGACAAAATGTTTAATGGCCTGTATCTGTCATTGCGATGTCATGCAAGACAATTCCAGCATCCTAAAAATGACCCCATGATACACCTATTCTTTCTTTTCCCTCCCTTCAGAATCTCTGGTGGCCACTGCTTTTATGTCAATGATATGTTTTTTTCCATTGCTAGAATAATCATATTCTACTTTAGTCCATAGTTGCTTTTCCCCCTTATGTTTGTTTATTCCTTAATCTTGAGGATTTGGGGATGGTGATGCCCACCATGTCTCCGATTGAGAGAGGGCTTAGATCCAATGGGTGGAACAGTATCCTTTTCTTTTATGTTCAGTGAATTTGAGACTGCAGTATATATCAAGAGATGACTATCCAGTGCTATTTGTTTCCCATAATCAAGTGTTGAAATGTTTACCTACACCATTCCTTTAAGCCATCCCAACGTAGACATGTAAAACAATATAATAGTTATTGTTAGGAGATATAAAAGTCATTTTCATGCTTTTTTCCATAGGCATCTGCATAACAATAAAATTAAAAGTCTGGGTCATCACTGTTTTGATGGACTAGATAACCTGGAGACCTTGTAAGTTTATTCATATTTTGGGTAATCCTATTGCAATTTTGACAGTGAATTTTGTATTTCGTTGCTGAAAAAGGAAAAAAAAATTGGTCTTGAGCTCAGCTGGTCATTGATTTGCTCTAATACATGACTAAATTCTTGCGATTAACTAACCCAGTTAGGAATAATAACCTAAGTTTATGGTTAAAAATGGCACACGAG
>PVKH010035754.1:0-11696 GCA_004027955.1 Chaetophractus vellerosus
TATACAAACACTGCCATAAAATTTGGTTAAATAGAGGAAACAAGAAGAGGCAGGGCAATACAGAAAGAGATATTTTTTAATCATCAGCAACCCATAACGTCACAACAAAATGTTTGCTTTTCCAAAATTATCTTGAAAATAGATCTTATCTATACAAGAAAAGGTGTCATGATAAAATAAAATGCATTTGAGTTAAACCTTTTTGTGAAGGGGCAGTAAAACCCCAAGGTAACTGTGCATCCAAGCCCAACTTCTCAATCCGAGGAGCAATAATTCTAGAAAGATGATAGGACAATCAGTGTGCCCATAAAGGAGCTCTGCAAAGCCCATCATCAGGCCGTCTTTCTGGCATGGGCCACTGCGCCAATCCATCACTGCTCCATTTCCTGCAAAGCAGGCCTGGTGATAGGGCCTCACTCCGAGCTCCCATCACACTAAAACCACCTCTCCAAGTAGCAGGGAGGCAATTAAAGCAGCTGCTGGGCAAGGAGGGAGGTTTCTCTTTTCAGAGAGTGTCAGGCTTAATTTTTTAAAAAATCCCTACTGCAAAAAATAGTGGGAAAATTACAGAATACCCAAGTATTTTTCACAATCTAAAAATATTTTTATTAATAAGAGAGAGATGACCAAAACAAAACACCTATTCAACCTTGTCGACAACTCCATATTGGTAAAGAGACACTGGTTGCTTAGTTATATGAGAAAGCAAGGGTTCACTTAACATGGAAAAGCTATATCTTAGAGAAACAGGGAAACCACATAATCTCATCTGTAACCTACTTCTCATTCATTCATTCAACAAATATTTACAACTCTGTGCCAGGAACTCTGTGAGATGTTTTGGATGTAGCAGTGAATAAACAGTCCCTGTCTACATGGAGATCCCATTGTCTTGGGGGATATATATATATATCACACACAAATAAATATACGGCTACAAATCGTGATTAAACTCTATGAAAGAAAAAAACTAATAAGAGGTTATAACTGGAGAAGCAGATTTAGGTTGGAAAGTAAGAGAAGACTTCCTTTAAGAAAGTCACATTACACTGATCCCAAAAGAAGGGAGGGGAAACCACATGTATTTACATAGGGGGAACAGCATGGGGAAAGGCTCTGAGTAGAAAGAGCACGTGCCATTTGAAAAACAGAAAACAAGCCAGTGTGCCCCACCATGGACACAGGGAGGTCATACCAGGAGATCAGGCCGGAGAGACAGGCAAGGGTCAGAATATCCTTTGTTATACCATCTTAATTCCTATGGGAAGTGGTTGACATGATTGATACTGGGGCATGTCACCATCAGATGTGAGCTGTTTTTGAAAGATCACCATGGCAGTTGAGCAGGGACTGAGAGAAGGACAAGTAGACGAGGCAGTGGGCAACTGCAGTAGTCTGGTGAGAGGTGGCGGCTTATTGCGGGCTAATGGTAACAATGATGGAGAAAAGGAAATACATTCAAGACTATTTTGAGATAGGACCTAAAGGATTTGGTGATGGATCAGATATGAGGAAAGAGGAAAGTATGATGTTCTCAGGTTTCCTTAATGAGCAACTGAATGGAAACAGGTGCCAGACATAGTAAAACAGACTAAAGGACCGAGGAAGAGGTCAAGGACTACAATTTGGAATTCTAAGCAAGGGAGACAGGAAAATAATCAAATGGATACAAGGACCTGAAGCTCAGAGGGAAGTCTGGGCTAGATACATAAGTTAAGGAGCTCCTGGATATAGACAGTATAGGAAGTGGAAAAAGTGGACAAGACATGGAGTGAAAAGAGAAGGCCACTCAGGACTGAATCTTGACAGAGGATAACCGGTAGTAGACGCTGCATGTAGAATTTCCTGCAAGAAAAGGCAACTGCAGAGGAGCACCATGGAAGCCAATAAAAGAAAATGCTTAAGAAAAATAATCAGCAGCAGCAAATGCTACTGAAAGGTGATGTTAGCTGTAAACTGAAAGGTGTGCATTAGGTTTAGCAATAAAGAAGTTGTAATTAAGAGCCACTTCAATAGAATATCAAGATTGGAAACCATATGAATGTGGGCTGAAGAGCAAATTGGAAGAAAGTAATGATATGGTATAAAACATATTTGGAAATAGGTTTTTTATAAGCATAGACGAAAACAGTGTATCACAGTAGAACATCGGACAATGTTTTTTTCTGTTTTTTTTTCAGATGGAAGATAAAAACATATTTGTATTATTGGGAAGAAGTATACAATAGAGAGGGAGGAAATGATTTGAGAGAGAGCACAGAAGCTCCTGTAGAGCTTGATTTCTGGTAAACTGGAGGTTATGGGATGGAGAGCAGATGACTCCTGCAGACCCCTTTGCCAGCCAGGTGAAAACCACAGCCCCCTTACTAAGTCCACACAATACTGTGTATTATTTAATAAATATATCACACCCGCACCAATACATCCCCACAAGAATAATGGTTTTTTTTTAATTAAAATTCAAGCTCACAGACCTCTTGTTAAGAAACCCCTGCTGTAGAGCTTGGTTTCTGGCAAACTGGAGGTTAGGGAATGGATAGCAGATGAGGAGGGATGAACCATAGAAAGGTGGGGCGAGAGAACGCAGAGACCAAATGACAGGAAGATGGGGGAGATCTATATGATGGCTTCTGTTTTCTCACCTGGTAAAAATTTGAGACATGAATAGGAGGGAGGTTAGGCAGATGGACAGGAAATAAAAACCCAATAGGTTTTGTTGTTGTTGTTTATATTGTTTTTGTTGTTTTTTAAGTGGAAGTCACTGCATTTGGGGAACTATGGAAAAATTGAAAACCTCGGAGATACTGATGAAGATACATTGATAGCAATGGCAATATGCCGAGTTTCTCAAATCCTCCTCTATTTCCTCTCTAAATTTAATAGCATTTATCACCCACGCAGGCACCAGGCATGAAGTCTTGACCCTCCCTCTCCTACTTTCTTTCAACAGCTCATCAAGTCTTGCACATTCAAAATCCAAACTCCCGAGACCAGCTCTCACCAGCTCCTCAACAGACAATTGCACCCTCCAAGCAATCTTCCCTTCCGGTCTTTCCTCCATCGCTCTGCTTTCATCACCACAGTTGCAGTCCAGCCCCCTTGGACTGCTCACCGCTGCATTTGCTTATTTCTATGTCCCTATCTTTACTCTTTGTTGTCTCCTGGAATTCCCTTTCTCCTTTTAGGTAAAGCTAACTGACTCCCTCACTTGCAGTCCTAGCACTTCTATTAAAGCACATTTCCCAAGATTTACGTGCCTGCTTCTTCATTAGTTGGTGGGTTCTTCAAAGGAAGGAAGAGCGTCTATTCTTCTCTGCGTCACCCATGTCCAGCAGACAGAAGCAGCTGTGTAATATCAGGGGCCAAGTGCAAAAGTGCAAAATGCAGGGGACCTTGTGAAAAAAAATTAAAAATCTCAAAATGGTAACGGGAAAGCAATGAAACCAAGCACGGGGCCCTTCTAAGCACGGACTGGGTATAGTCACACCAGTCGCACACCTGGGAAGCCTGGCCGGCCAGCCTGAGATACATTACTGCCCAATGAATCATGGATGGATGGAGACTAAATTTAGTGGGAGAGAAATATGTTTGGTATAAACACTGATTAAATAAGGCTGCATTGAGATAAACAGAGTCCTAGATTTGGTCAGTGTTTCTAATTGGCTGTCTGATCTTAGAAAAGCCACTTTACTTCTTTGATCTTCACTTTTCTAATCTCTAAAATGAGGTGGGTGGATTAAATTGCTTCTAATCCACACTTTAAAAAACCTAGAATTTGTAAATGTGATAGAGCCGAAAAACTCAGGCTGATAAGCTCTCTTGCTGGCAAAAGAGAAAAAAGAAATCTTATGGGAGATACTAATGAATTCCAGAATTCCTAGGTGTTCCTCTGTATCTGCAAACCCAGTGTCTCTTAGGAGCTTTCAGGGTTCCCCTGGAACAACATGAGAATTTTAAGTAAATATTATGGAAAATTAATAAAATTGGGAACTAAGAGCTAGGAAGGGTTAAAAGGCTCCAATAGACAAAAGAGAAGGTGAAGACATAATTTAATTCATGCATCACTGTGTTTCTGAGTACTTATTATGAGCTTGACAGGGCGCCAGGTCCTGTGAACTCAAGGACAAATAATTTCTGGTCCTGAACTCAAGAAGTTTACAGTCAATATATGTATATATATCTTGACATAAATACTTAACTTCAGTCTTTTCCATCCCCGGGCCTTGTACTGTTAGGCGGGGAAGATGAGTGATCAGACTCTTTACATGAAAAAAGTAGGGCAATGGTTGAAGTGCATGGAAGCCAGTAGACTGGCAGGGCTGGAACTGAGATTTTTAGAGTCACACAGCCATTCCTGGGCTTGTACAAGTTATATATTCCTTCCAAAAGATGTGCTAGATATTAGTACCTTTCTTCTTAAGTTTTAAAAATTTGAATGAAAAAGATTGCAATGCATATTGTACCAAACAAGTGTGTGTTTGTTTTTTCTGTATCTTCTAAGCATGAGTAAATTGGGGAACATATAGATAAGCTATTTGAAAACCTCAGTAGAAATATTCCTGTGATTTACTTTGTACCTTAATGCACAATATAGACTGGTTAGCCATGTAATCTTGAGCTCAACAATTAAACCACCTGCTATTCTCTTGGCCTAAGCATACTAGCTCTCTGGGTTAGTTTCATTGCATAGAGTTAGACTTAATTAAAAGAAAAGCATATGTTAAAATATCCTTAAATTGCTCTCTTAATAAATTCTGAACAAAATATGACCCCTAAATATCTTCCATTGTCCTAATAAAGCTTTTATATCAACATCAGTTTACCACCATATAAAACAAAAAATATCCATTTCTGAAAATTTGACTAAAGTGGTAATATAAATACAAACAAAACTTAAAACCTTGACTGAATATTTCTCATCTTCCAATTTTGTTTATTCCTACACCATCAAATAAAACAACAACAAAAACAAAAAAGCTATTTTTAACAAGAAAAGCAATAAAATTTACGAATTCTAATAAAATAACCACCCTTCCAGTTATATGATTCTGTAAGCATATTGAAGTCTGGCATGCAGCATTAGCCATCTTCTAGCATAAAATGTTCTCAGGCACGTATGGTTCGTAGAAATTTTTTCTGCTTTTTGAAGAAAATCTCAAAATTAATATTCCTAAAGATGTGGGGAATCCGAAAAATGAACAAAACAGTATTTCTATTATTTAACTGGTGGTCTGTGTTAGACCACATGTCCACATTTGCAATGAAAGAGAGAAGAGACTGAAACATAATGCTGAAAAACAATTTTTCCTTAAAACCACATTTGAACTTGTAATATAATCTCATTGAGCTTATTCTCGTGAATATAAAAGACAATATTGAAAATTTAAATTGATGATAGCTTAGTTTTTGAATTCTAGAATATCTTCAGGAAGCTATTTTAATAAACTTCAAAGACTTTGTAATTAGTTTGCGATGCTATTTTATGGTAGTAAATATACTTAATTTTGCTGCATCGAATACTATTTGGGATAAGAGACTCAAAAATGGATGGTGAGGCTAATCCTTTTACTGTAATTAAGTTTAGTAAAAGAGATTTTGTGACTTATTAGGAATAAATTGGTTATTGCCATTTTACTTCAAATCATTGATAGAGAATCTTAAAGTCATTGAAATACAAATCCAATCTAGGAAGACACTTGGTAGACTAAGGTCATTTTATTTTTAAAAAATATGTTGCTATTGTAAGAAATGTCACTTATTTAAATACATTCTAGATCCTTTAATTGAAAGAACAGCTTTGGTCAGATATAGCAAATGGACATCAAAGGAGCACTAATTTTTTTTCCTCTCAATGCAGATTTGCTAAATTTACAAGTCTAATATGGTTTCTCTAACATATTCAAGCTTTTACAAACTGAAATAAATCTTGTTTTTTTTTTCTTGCTCTTTTGAAGGGGTTAATTCCAAGTAGAATATCTTTCTTTAATCGCCAGTAAATATACTGCAACCATCGAGTACAATATAAGATGATGTACTCAAAGATTTCCAAATACAAGGAACATAGAATTATTCTAAATAATTATTGGAGCAGCATTTTCAAAGTTCCTATTACATTCAACTGCCTTGCAAATTAGTGATGGCATGTGACGAAATGATGGCAGACAGTCCACACTGATACATTTAATTGAGTTAGTCAAGCTCCTTTGCAGCAGTCATGTTCAAATTGCCCCCTCATATAAATATTCAAAGTCACCCTACTTTTCACCTTTTGACACCTTTTACTGTAGACCAGCAGGAAATAAGAGCAAACATTCCAGCGTCCACTCTTTCAATTTCTCCATGAACTAGTCCTTATGTATCCTCCTTAAAATGCATCTCCCTAAAAATGTCTTCTCTTCTCTAAACACAAAAAAGATTTTTAGCCCCAAATGGAGTTGCACAAATGAGAACAAACAATAAAATAAGGTGAAATTATTCTAGGTAAAGCCAGAGGGGATTTTTAAAGTGAGTGTATATAATATTTGCAGATCAACCAAAAATATGCACTCACTTTAAAACTCTGATGTGTAAAATGGTCTTGGCTAAAGCAGAACATTTACATTGGTGCTAGAGCTCACTGGAAAGAAAGTCAATGAAGTCTATTTATCTGTCTTGTTCGTTGCTGTATCCCCAACACACAGAAGTTTGACTGCCCAAAGTAATTGTTCAATAAACATTGTTGAATGAATGAACAAATGAATGTAATTAATTGAAAAAACATGTACAAACAAGCATTAAATCCATCTGTGAGAAATTTTACTTTTTGTCCAGTAGACTTTCTAACCAAAGGCAGAAGGTATAAAGATGGGATGGTGCTGTGATGAATTATACACAGAGAAATCTGGGAACACGGACATTTGAGTGCAGCTTCCTTAACCTCCATTCCCAACTTCAATTTGCCAGCTTGTCCAGAGCCATGTGACCACTTGGTATGTGGGGAGTTGGAGACAAGGGAGGTTCTTGGGCTGGCCCAGGGTCTGTGAAAATGACTAGTGTGAGGCTTTCTTCTCCATGGGACCAGTAGTAAGAGGCTCACAGGTAGACTTAGCAGATCCTGGGGTGGATGTGGCCCACAGGCACCTGTATACCTGTAGGGAAAGCATGACATCTGCTCCAAAAATCCAGAGGCTGTATCATCCTCGATTTCAACTCAGTATTATCTTTATTTCACTTGAAAACAAGAATTTGACATTAATGACCATTTTTTCATCCTTATTTCACATTGTCTTAGAGGTTCTAGTGAATGCAATAAAAAGGGAACATGAAGTAACTTATAATGATGAAAAAGAGAGGAGAAAGCTATCTTTTTTGCTGATAGGATTAGAAAATGTAAGACATTTTAGGCAAATATGAGAATCCATATACAATTTTGGTAAGGTTGTGGAGTACAAGGTAAATGTAGCAAAATTAATAGCATTTCTCTACTCTAACAAAATGCACTTGAAAATGGAAATCAGAATATATTTTAAAAGTCAGGAAAGATAAGAACCTAACTGTAAAATATTAAAGAACACATTTAACAAGAAAGGCTTAGTATCTCCATTAAAAACAAACAAACAAAATCTTACTATCTGAACCAACAGAAAGATGCATTTTTTTCCTGGATGAAAAGGCTTAATATCATACACACACATAAATCATATCAAATCTTCCAAACTAATATATAAATGTAAGAGACTTTTCATTAGAATTCAACTAGGATTTTTTAATTAGATAAAGTGACCTTAAATGCTACATGGAAGAAGAAGCAGTCAAAAATTTCCAAAAATATAAAAAAAGCTATGAAAAGAAAACAGGGAGGTATTAAATATTTAATACCAGGCATTGAAACATTCCATAAACCCACTGTAATCAAATCGATATCATAGTAATATATGAGTAGAAAAATTAGGAAGTGCTGGGTTATTAACATAAGTGGCATTACACAGTTGAATACCTATCTGTAAGGTTGATTCTTAATTTTACACTTAATACAAAAATACATTTCATAAAGATAAGGGCAAACTCCTGGCCTGGTAGTAATCAGAACTTCTTGAGAAATTTCTAGACTACTAGAGGCCATAAAAATGAACAATAAGTCTAACAGATGATATAGAAACTATAAATATTCCAATGAAAAAGTGAACAGATAAATAGATTTGAAAAAAAATCTGTAAGTTGATTTTAGACAAAATGTGATTAATAAATTGATGAGGAAAAAGCAAACTGAAGAGAAAAATTGCTAAAGAGTATTAATAGGCAATTCATAGAAGAACAAAATGAAATGACCAAACATGACAATCCCACTTCTAAGTTTATACCCACAAGAAATGAAAGCAGGGTCTCAAGCAGATATTTGCACACCAATGTTCATAATATTATTCACAATTTTCAAAAGGGAGAAGCAACCCAAGTGTTTATCAAAAGTTGAATGGATAAACAAAATGTGGTATATACAAACTGTATTAGTCAGCCAAAGGGGTGCTGATACAAAATACCAGAAATCTGTTGGCATTTATTTATTTGGGGTAGAAGCTTACAGTTACCAGGCCATAAAGCATAAGTTACTTCCCTCACCAAAGTCTATCGCCACATATTGGAGCAAAATGGCTGCTGTTGCCTGTAAGAGTTCAGGCTTCCTGTGTTCCTCTCTCCCAGGGACTTGCTTCTCTCCGGGCTTAGCGCCTCTGCTATCTCCACAAGGCCAGCTGTAGACTATCAGGCGAATGGCTTGTTTCTCATCCTGGGGCCTTTTCTCTTTCCTCATGACCAAGCTTCTCTGTATGCTTACTTCCCCAGGCTCCAGCTGCAAAACTCAAACCTCCCTTCTCTGTAGTGAGGTATCTCCATGAGTCCCCACCCACCAAGGGGGCAGGTTGCAGCATCCTAGTCACATGGCCCAATCAAAGCCTTAATCATTATTTAATCAAGTAAAAGCAAAACCTCTGAATCCAATATAATCTAATATGCCCAGAGGAAAAGACCAGGTAACAAACATAATCCAAGATCTATTTTTGGAATTCATAAATAATGCCAAACTGCTACACATACAATGGCATATTATTCAGCCATTAAAAAGAATGAAGTTCTGATAGAGGCAACAACATGGTTGAACCCAGAAAACCTCAATGTTGAGTGAAATAAGCCAGACACAAAAGGATAAATTTTGTATGGGCTCACTTACATGAAATAATTAGAATAAGCAAACTCATAGAGTTAGAATATAGAATAAAGGTTACCAGGGAACAGGGTAGGATGGGGAATGAGGTGTTGACAGTTCATTGTACAGAGTTTCTGTTTGGGATGATGGAAATGTTTCGGTAGTGGATAGTGGTGATGATAGCACAACATTATGAATGTTAACACAACTGAAATGTGTACTTGAAAGTGGTTAAAATGGGAAATTTTAGGTTATATGTCACCAGAATAAATTTTTTTAAACCCATAAAACTGTACAATAAAAAGAGTGAGCCATAATGCAAATTATTGTAATCATGCTTAATAACATAATTACAATAATATCGGTTCGTGAGTTTAACAAAGGTACCACACTACTGCAAAATGTGTGTATGTATGTTTGTGAAGGGGGGCTATATAGGAACTCTGTGCTTCCTGCATAGTTTACAGCTGCTCTAATTTGTTAAAAAAAAAAAAGTTTTACCATAGAAACAATGGCCAATAAACATGTGACGATATGTTCAAATGTACTAATAGAGGTTCACAAATTAAAGAGGCAATAAGAGATTTTATTACACCTATCTGACTGAAAAAAAAATAACCAAAGAGCTATAAAACCCCTACCTATTGCCGGTGGGCAGATAAAGAAAAAGGTATTCCCATATACCGATGGCAAAATTATAAAATAATATGTCACTTTTTGGAACATGATCTGCAAATATTGATTAGCCATAAGAAAACATGAAATTATCAATCTCATTGCTGTGATTCACTTCCTTAGAAACGAAATCATCAATAGTGAATATGAACCTGGCTAATATTGCATCATTGTTCATGGCAGAAGAATGTAAATAAAATGATATCCATCAACAGAAGAATTGTTAAGTAAATGATGGACCAGCCACTCCATGGAACCTCATGCAGCTATTAAAAGGAAGCTATTTTCGTTTGTCTGGAGGGAATTACACACGGTGTTATTGAATGAGAAAAGCAAGATGCACAAATGCATATATTATATGATCACATTAAAACAATAAGGGAAAAATCTATGCAGATAAAAAGCTCCAGAAATCTGCAGAGGTTTCCCTATGACTCTGTTGCTAAGTTCTAAGCTCCGTATGCACAGTGTGAAAATTTACAAGGTCCAGTAAGTAAATTACTGGAAACCTATAAGCAGAACAATTCTCAAAGTTCTCACAGAGCTGATAGATTCTGACCAGCTAGTGTGGGTAATCCTTGTTGAGTATCCAGAAATTCAGTAGAGACCTTGGAAGCTTCATGCCTTAATATTGGGGATGGTCAACCCTTAGATTAACAGCTATTCTAAAGCCATCCTAACAAATCTTAAAAATAACCACTAAGGATCAAGTCTATCCATAAGCAACTTAACTACCTGTTAGAATAAAATGTAAGACCTTCTCGAGGCAGATAACAAAATCCAGCACTCAACCGCATAAAATTTACAATGTCCAATATCCTTTAAACTTAATAGAAATGCAAAGAGGCAGGACAACGTGATGTATAACCATGAAAAATATTAGTCAAAAGAAAAAGACAAAAATGACTGAAACAATGGTATTAGACGAGGAATTTTAAATAACCATTATAAAAATTCTCAAGAATATAAAAGAAAACCTGAACAACATAAGGAAATAGCATATGTAAAAGTGAGATGCAAGGAACTTCTAGAAATCATCAACAATGTCCAAAATAAAAGATTCATTGGATGGAATTAACAGCAAATTGCAGAAGAAAAGCTCAGTGATGACAAAGCAAAAACTAGTCAAAATGAAGCACAGAGAGACAAAAAGACTGCAGAAAGGAAGAGTGAATGAGTGACATTTGTAACAACACACATCAAGCAGAAGTAAAACTGCATCACAAGAATTTAAAAAAAGAGAAGCAGGGACAGAAAAAAATTTGAAGAAATAATAGCCAAAAATGTTGCATATTTGATGGAAACAATAAACTCACAGAAGCATGTGGGACAATCAGACATGTGTACACATGTGTAAACACATAGAAACATGCAAACACATCGTGGCCAACAATCAAATTATTGAAAACCAGGGATTCCATATCCTTCCAACATAAATTTGAAATAAATGCTTTTTCAGACAAAAAAAAATCCAAAGAAAGAAACCTTTCTGTTTAAGTTTTTGCCTCTTTTCCTTTCAGACCAACCCTGGTCTTGCTAGGCCTCCCATGACATGGATTTCCAGGAGAGAAAACTGATCCAAGATTCCATGTAAAGTTTCACCCCCAAGTAGATGACACAAACGTTGGAACACAACCTAAAACAACAAAAGGTCCTGTGTGTGTGTATATGTGTGTTGTAATTGAGGAAGAGTGGAAGCTTTGGGTTTTCTCTAGAGGTTCAACCATGTAATCAATAGATCACTTTGATTCGATTTCTATAGGAGGATATAAAACAAGAAAGGACAAATTCATTAATGAACGCCAACTGGGCAGCGTGCTTAATGTCCACGCTTTTATTTATT
>PVKH010035755.1:0-11690 GCA_004027955.1 Chaetophractus vellerosus
CACCAAATGTAAGATAGATACTATAGTTAGTTGTAATATTTTGATGATGCTCTTGCATAGTTTGTAACAAACGTTTCACAACAATGCAAGGTGTTGGTGGAGGGGTGATGTATAGAACCCCCTGTATGATGTCATGCATATTTATTTTATAACTTCAAAACTTTTATTGTACATTTATTGTTTATGTATGTTCATGTATGAATGATATACTTCAATAAAATATATATTAAAAAAGATAATTGACCTCTCATAGCAAAACAAAAAGCAATGTATTTTGGAGTTTATAACATGGACAAGCAAAACATATTATAATAATAGTACAATGACAGAAAGGGAAAAATGAAAGTATATCATATGTGATGGGGTATAAAACTATTTTAAGGTTGATTGTGGTAAGTTAAAGATGCATTTTATGTCCAAGAGCAACCAGTAAAAAACAGGTATAACTAATAAAACACATTTTGGAAATAAAACAGAATACTAAAATTATTTAAATAATTGGAAAAATGCAGAAAGCAGGGAAAGATAACACAGAAGAGATGAAACATATAAAAGGTACAGAGTAAGATGGTAGATTAAAATTCACCAATCAACTGTAAATAGCTCCAAAACCCTGGCAGAGATCAATAGGCTAGATAAAAATTAAACCCAACTATACATTATCTACAAGACACAAGATAGGTTATAGAGTAAAAGGAAACAAAAAGATATGTCATGCAAATACCAATCATAAAAAAAGGAGAAATGGCTATATTAACATCATACAAAGTAGACTTCAGAACAAGAATTATTACCAGGGATTAAAGGGACATTGTGTAATGATAAAAGGGTGATTTCACCAAGACTCATGAGTTAAGGAAGAAATCATAATTTGTTAGAATGCCAACTTGAACCTAGCTAAGGTTACTTTTATCTTTGTTTTAGGACAGAGCTGGCAAGCAGTGCAAAAACAAGCATGCGAAAAATGTATATGAAATCAGGGATTCATGATGGTACAACTGAATGCTGTCACCTAGGGTCACTCTTGTTCTTTATACAGGTTTGACTGAAGTTTCGTGGTTTCAACAGCTCACGTTGATGAAAGGATCTGACAGACTGGAGGAGTCCAGAAACAGTAGGATTGCTGTGTTTTATACTATTTTAGGCAAGAATGTGTGTGCATAGGGAAGGCCAATCAGCACTTAAGGGTCTACCTCATTATCATATAAGAATGTCATTGTTTTATTTTATTTCCTTTCCTGACACTCCATCTGGATTTCTGGGAACTTCAGTTTATCAGGCCTAGCCACATTCTACCACAGAGGGACCATGTGTCTTACTCATCATGTTATATTCAGCACCAGGCATAGGGCCTCCCTGCAATTTTGAGAGCTCAATGCATGCTTACTGAGTGAATGAATGAGGACCTATAAGGAAGATTTCAAGTCCCCAATCATTTTTTTTAATTATTTGAACTATAAAGGCCACATTTTCAGCTACTGCTTTCTGTGTAGGCCCTAGAAGAGACAAAAGTTGGATTCCTGGAATGTCCAGGGGCAGCAACACTGGGTTCCTTGCATGGGCCATCTACTTCAACAGAACAAGGAAAGCTATTTGAAAATGAATTTTGCTTACCTCATATTCCTCCCCCATCATCTACATACCCAGACACAAAAACAGAGATTTTATTTCAATGGCAAATCTTTAACTTCTTTCCTTTTTCAAAAAATGTGAAAACAAAAAGGCGTTTCCAATTAAAGATGTCAGGCTGACTACACATATTGACCACTGTTTCCCTTTCAAAAGCCCCAAAACGTGGAAGTATAAGAAAATTTCAAAAAAGTGAAAACCCACAATGACAAAGAGAATAGGACAGAAGATGACACCAACAAAAATTTAAAAGCCAGAAAACAGATGGATGAGTAGTAACTCTCTCAGCAGATTTGAGAGAACTAAAACCTAAACTGCAGTGGGGAAAACCCAGAAGGAAACTGATCAACCTACAGAGATCCAGAAAGCTTCAGGAAGTGATGACACCAGGTACCTCTGAAAGTGGGGCTAAAAACAACAGGACAGTTGAAAGTCCATTTAAGAAGTAGTTAGATCCCCATATGCTCTCACTATGAGCCACCTGGTACCTACCACTTCCACACCATGACAGAAGACCAAGATTCACTCTCAGCAAGAGCAGAAGGCAAGGCCCAGATAACAGTAGGGATACCCTAACAAAGAAAGGGAGATTAAGATCTACTTTTCTGTAGGTCAGCCAGCCCTCAAGTTCCTTTCCCCAACTCAGTTGTCAGAATTTTGGCTGCTGGGTTTATACCCTGAAGATTCTCTTTGGGGAATCTGACCAGACAAAAGACCAAAGGCTAATTGGGAAGATAGGGGGTACAGAAAGAATAGCCCAGTCAGATCACTAGTCCTAGGAGAATTAAAATGAGATAATATAAGTAAACTTTTCTAAATTATAATTTTTGATAATCAATAAGTAGTAACCACTATAATTATCATCTTTATTTAAAAGTCACATTCAAAAATGTGGAAATACTGAGAAGATATTTACAGAGAGCTTATTATGTACATATCAGAGTTCTTCTCCAAATTCTGCAAGAACCAAAGGGAAAGGGTCGCCAAGATCCCAGCCACACTCCTGAGTCGAGGAAGCAGCCTCAGTAAGGACAAGGAAAACTTTTGACTTTCCTTTTACCTAGAGCAAAGAACACATGAAAAGCACATGCCTGCTGATTTCTGGGGGCCTGATCACTGGCATGTATTTATTTCTCCAACAAGATTTTATAAAACTGAAGTCGGCTTTGCTGCATTTTTTATATACAGTTCACCATACTGACATTGCCAGGTCCCCACTTTCATGGGAAACCATTTGTTCTCTGCTCAGGGAAGGCAGAACCTGGAGAGTCTCAATCAAACAAACTAGTGAATAACAGAATAAATTACCAAGATATTCCTGGCTACAGCCTTTGGTACACCATGGGCCTATGACGGCTCTGCTTTTCCAAGCCGTACAACAAACTGAATTACCAGTCCTGAAGACTCAGCACAAGGGGAGAACAGCACAAGAGGGCCGTATTTCTGAAGAAAATACCCCAGTACCTATTAGAGTTGCTTCTGTTAAAGATCTGTCAAATTTCAGGTTTGCTATTATTTGTCTCTGTACTTCATCAAGATTTGCTGACAGGTCCATGACAGACCAAAATTATATATGCAATGATGCAACACAGGGCAATATTAAATTGCTATTTCAGTTAGACTTGCCAATAACATGATTCAAACATGGCTGTGACAATACAGAAAGCATGAACAAACTGAATAATCAAGGTCAGAGAATTTTCCTGTGCTCCCAAGAGAAGGAGGTCCAAAAGTCTGAAAACAAAAGATCCCAAGGTCACTGTCAGAACATTTCAAGGTCTAGGTGAAGTCCCTGGACTCATGAGTTTGTAATTTTTTCCCTAACAAATGAGGATGATGCCAATTAGAGGCAATATGAATGGGTAGAGGGCTAAATTGGGAAATAAAGGAAAGGAAACAAACTGTATTACTGAGTTCCTGTTACAGGCCAGGCACTACACAAGGCACTATGGTATGGGGTATCACAAATGTATCCCAGAAATTTGTGAGGCTACTATCAGTATTCCCATTTGACAGATAAGGACACTGAGGCTCAGAAAGGCTCGGTGAATCATTTAAGGTCATACCACTAGATCTGATCAACTCTATCTTAACTACATGCTGATTTAGGCTCATACATGAAAAGATATTTAGAAATCATTGCAAAGCCTGTCCATTAGGCCATGTGGAAGAGTGAAATAATATTGATGTACTTGATTCCTCTGTGTGTATCTTGCCTGCTATCTCCTTTTCTTTCTAACAGGAAAAGAATATGAAATTAAAAACTGATGAAGAGCTTCAGCAACAGAGACCTCTAAACAGCCAAAAAGCAGTGTCCTTACTGAAGGTGTCCTGTGAGTATATTCTGGGATATATATCTGAAGATGCACACCACAGACAAGTACACAGGGGAAACAATGAGATGCTCTCTTAAGACCAAGAAATTAAGATCGCTTTTGAGAATTCAGCTGTAAGATCAACCAATAATGAATAAGAATAGAAATGTGCACAATTACCATAAAACGAGAAAATGGCTTCCAGGACTGCCAGAGTTGACTGTCACTAGTCTGAAGACATTAAGATGGCTAAAGAATGAATGTGTCAGTCAGATGGATGATTAGTCTGCATGGGAGTAGAGGAGGAGGTAGGAGCAGAGACAAATATCAGTGGGGAGAGGGAAGAATGTTGCAGGTAGAAAGAACTACATGTACAAAGGGATGGAAGGAAGAAAGGTGTGGTACAACACTGGTCTCCATGATAGCTCTCCACACAAAACTCAACAGGGAGTGCTCTTCCCAAATGAGGAAAAGGAACAAAAGAGCTATTCATTCACTGGCTCCTTCACTCCCTCTCCCTACCTCCCTTCCTCCTTTCTTCCCTTACTTCACAAATATTTAGTAAGCTCTTACTAGTACTAGGCACAGACACTGTCCCTTCCCTCATGGAGATTTGCGTCTAGTGGAAGACAGAGTAATTCATGAACAGCTCACTTGAATATCTAATAAATACTACAATGGGTAAATATAATTGAATAAAAAGTAGAGGGTGTTCTGAGAGTTTATGGTATTAAAAGACATGTAGAAAGATAAGAATTTATAGCCTGTCTTAGAGTCCTCCACTAAGAGAGCAGAGCTACTGGGTCAAGAGTTTCAACTGAGCATCTGACAATTCTTTCAGTTTTCAATGACAAACCCTATGGTTGGAGATGCATTTCAAGGCCATCCTCAGACCTGCCTCGAGTTTGCCTCTGCCTTTGCCTTAGCTCCTTTTCCATTCTAGGCATGTTGGGTTCCTGACCCAATGGTTTCAGGCCTCCTCTGGCTTCCTGGACATGAGGACTGATCTCAGCCTTTTGGCTCTGGCCATCTGAAGAGTCATCATTGAGTTTCTCTCTGGTTTTCCCACTTCAGAGTCCTATACTCTAGTGTTGGCTTCCTCTGCAAGGTCCAATCTAGTATAGATATAGATGATTACTGATACCAAGACCTATTCCCCATCATAGCTGTGTCCCAGTATAACTTAGAAGAAAGTGAAGACACACACAAGACCCTGGGGTATGATTCAGAAAAGAAAACTTTCCCAAACATTTTAGAAGCTCTAGTATTAAAATACATCTTCCAATGTCAACCCAATTGGCCATACTCTTACAGGAACACATACTGTATCAACAAATTAGGGCAGTGGTATCTATATAATCCTTATCTTCTGATATTCTTCAGTTCTAATGGCATCCCAGACATACCATTGTCAAGTTGATCACTGAGCTGAATCGGAAGTTATCTCAAGTGTACATATCAGGACACCAGGAATCTAATACTACAGATAAGAAATATGTGAAAAATAGCAAAGCTATTATAAAGCTATTAGTTGAGGAAAGAAAAACACAGGGACAAGAAAGTTACATATGACCACTGAAGGTTGTTCTGCCTTAAAGAGATAATGTAAAATCCCTGGCAGAAAATGAGAAAGGGGGCAGATTCAAATGGCTCCTGTAAATTGTCCCAGTGCATTCCAATTCCATTTGGCTATTCAGTCACCTTAAGATTGATATCTAGCCTCTGGAGCATCCACAAACATTATCTTAAGAATATTCTTCAATAAATAAATGCATGAACAAATTATAAACAAAAATTTTCTTGATAAGCCAGGATTATCTTTATAAATACTCTTAGTAATAACACTAATTACACAAATGCTACAGTTTCATCCAGCACATATTGCCGGCCCTCCACAAATATTCTTTACCTTTATATTTTATGAGACATTGTCAGTTCTAAGAGGTACTGAAAGTTGTAGTGATTTCCCTCACACTAAATGACCCAAACTGCTACACTTGATTTTGCTCAGTGTTTCTATCTGTAGGTATTTAATGCTTATAACCCCTGAGACTATCTAGCACACTTTAGGTTCCAGTTCTCTTATCCTATCGATTTGGGAGAATGCCACTCTTCTCCCACAATGCAAAATGCAAAAATGTGGGGAGCATTCCTTCCCTCACTCTGCTCTTCCTTTGTCAGCATTCACTGTGCTCCTGTTCACTGAGGCTGTCATTATGAGGACTGCTGTAATGCTAAGCAGGGGTCACCAGGGAATTGTAAATGCCCTTCTTAGTTATAATGATAATAGATCCAGCACCCAAGGAGCTGTATACTTATTTACCTCTCAGAACTGAGAATTCTAACATGAAGTAATATCTCTCTGGCAGAGGCAAAGGAGCCAGATTAAAACTTTCCAACTCAAGCAAGGAGACAAAGGCATTAAAAGAAAGAGTGGGTGAGCTACGTATTTATCTGAAGTTTTCACAGCTTTCAAGATATCTTGTCTCTAAGAAAGGAAGGAAAGGAAAAGGAAATGAAAAGGAACAAACAGTAAAATGGCTTTAATACTCGGTTCTCTAAGTCATTCTAGGATCAAGATCCAGAAACTGACTGGGGACTTTAGCGTTTAGTGAGCCAGGTAGAAAGAGAATGTCAGTTCTTCAAAAGGTAGATTTGTTATTAATGTGAAGAGCATGGGAATTTTCTAAGATTTAGCCATTTAAATCATCCATAGTATCTATCATCTTTCTAGCCTCAAGGAACTAAAAGTCTATCAGGGAAGAAGAGCAGCCCAAAATCATCCAGCGAATAAGGGTTAGAACTAGGATTTGAACTTAAACATTCTGACTCCAGAGTCCATTTTCTTAACTATTAAACAAACTGCTTCTCAGAAAATACCCTCTGCATGACAGGTAAATTACACAAGCGAAATATGAGGTATTTAAGGTATTAAGGAAGGAGGAGCCAACTATACCTGGGATGATTAAGGAAGCCTCACTTAAGAGGAATAGCTTGATCTGAGTACTAAAATATGAGTAGGAATTCACCACAAGGATAAAGGCAGTGGGGAATACCCTCTAGACAGAGTGTGTCAAGGCATTCAGCTCAAGGGTGGTCCTGCCTCAAGATGGAAGGCAGAATAACTGACCTCTTAGGGTCTTTTGATTTTACTGCTCTTGTCAGGAAGATATTACTGAGCATGTACAAAGTACAGGTTTTGGCTCAAACAGATATGGTGATTAAAACTTTCAAAATATTCTCCCTGAGCCTCAGTTGATTCATCTGTTAAGGAATTCATTCATGAACACATTAAATGATTAAGTATGTTAATTCATGTAAAGCATGTAGCACAGTGCCTGGTACATAGCATATGCCAATAAAGGAAGCTAATTTTTTTATCATTGTTGTCATCATCAGCAATGTCAATATCATCATCTATAACCTCTTCTAGGAGATAAAATACCAAAGAAAAAGAAATGTTGAAATGAAAATTCACTTTGAGACTCTACCAAGAACAGAGAGAAATGAGGGAGGTTTTCAGCTCTACCTTGGTGATCATTATCTGAACTAAATGAAACAATGGCATAAGCAACCCATTTTTCAACATAAAATTGAGTTGAAAACCAAATTCTTGTTTCATATTTTGAACTTGTAAACCAATGTTGGGGCCCAAACTTTGCCCCCTGCACAATTAGGGCCAAAATCAATCAGAATACTCCCTCCATTCATGGAGTGATTAGTCCCCAAATATAGTTTGTCTGCAATGGACTTGGGATATCAAAGTGAGTACTAAAGTACTCTTCCCTTGAGTAGCTCAGGACAAAGGAAGATAGACATATGGGGGAAAATGCACAAAGCAATGTAAGGAAGATTTTAATATGAATATACATAGAGCTCTGTGGAAAAACAGAAGGATAGAGAAATTAATTCTGTGTGGCTTCTAGGAAACTTCTTATACAAATAATGAAGAAAAATGAAAAAGATGTCCAAGACAGGCATCCTATGGAACCTAGGGTAAAGAGTGTTAAATCACCCAGGGTTTGCCTACCCTCTGGCCAAAACAAACTTGAAGTGTCCTGAAAGTACCACCCTCTCACTCACTTCTGTGCTTGGGATGCAACTCTATTTCAAACACCTTCACCTTTCTTACCAGTGGTAAGTCTTAACCATCTTCAGATAGGAATTCCTTTGGAGATTCATCCAAGGGTGCATTATTTGTCCCTCTACTGTATTTCTATTGTCCTCGATTAGCACCTATTGTATTATGATTGCGTTAAAAATTGTCTCTCTCTCTCCCCCACATGAGACTTTGCACTAGAAGCAGGGATGGTGCATTCTACATCTTTGGCTACCTAGTTAGGATGACCCATAGTAGATGTTTAAGAAATGTTTGTTGAAGCAATGTTTGTTGAATCAATGCCTATTGCTGATATCTTCTTTAAACTACCTCTATATACATACCCATTTCATTGCTGCATAGGAAATCTGCTTTGTGTGTTGAAATGGAGTACACCACTACAACTGAGCTCATTTTGAGTTTTAAAATGAGTTCATATTAAAAAACAAAAGGGATCAGAGACCTCTGCTCAAGTGTAAATAGTATCTCTGCAAAACTAAATGGAGAAAAGAAAGCTGCCTGCTTGCTATCCTTCTCAATAACTAGCGTAAAGAAGCTTGTGGGGTTTCTTAATTGAGAAGCCATACAAAAAGGTAAAAGTGCACTTAGAGTGTACTATATTCTTTTTTTTCCTCCTTTAGAATTACCATGTGTTTTTCTAATTGAGAGCATTCTTAAGGCTTATTTATAAATCATATCTGAAAAAAAAAAACATGGCCTGAATTCACTCTATTTCCCCTGTGCATAATTTCTGTTTCTTTTGAAACTTGCAAGCAGTTTATAGCAAATAAATCATGTCTTATAAATGAAGCAACTGGAGAAACTGAGATGGGAATGGCTGATGGCAGCTTAAAAAGATACCACCATATATTACTTGGAGTTACAGGATTCTTGTTACCCACCAGCCTGACTAAATCGACTGATTTTAGTGGTGTAAGACATAATTCTAGGTACACCTGAAATCAACAATCACCTACTAATCATTCCTTGCCTGAGTTTTTTTAGGCAAAAGACCAATAAGCTGAAAGAGTGGCATTAAATGGTTTGGAAATGGAGAACAAAAAGGAGCAAAAGAT
The DNA here is from genome assembly GCA_004027955.1 of Chaetophractus vellerosus. Classification (NCBI taxonomy): domain Eukaryota; kingdom Metazoa; phylum Chordata; class Mammalia; order Cingulata; family Chlamyphoridae; genus Chaetophractus; species Chaetophractus vellerosus. The sequence goes on from PVKH010035755.1 coordinate 9,120, forward strand.
AGAAGGGATACTTATGCCTAGGGAAAAGAAGGATATGGAATGATGGAATAACCATCTTTAGAAAGAGAAACAGTTTCAGTTGAAAGCAGCTGTTTTTCATTTCTATGAAGGCAATGAGCATAAATTTCAGTAAGGGAGCGTTTGGATTAACTGAGGGAAAACTGCCTAACATATAGGGCTAGAAGACATGATGACTAGGTATGGGAGAAGATGACAGTCTTCTTTAAGGGGTTCTCTGAGAAAAGGAGAACCCAATCAGTTAAGGTGACTGGGAAACTGTCTGGCCTGGAGGGAAAAGAATGGATTGCACAGATAATTTCTAGTGCTTTTATTATTATTATTCGGATTCAAAGATTCTGTGATTCATTTCATTTACTGTCAAGTCAATATTCTCTTTGATCTCAAAAAAAGTAATAATACTGAAGAATAAACTTTTCTGAGAATGCCAAATCCATGAAGGCAGCTGTGCCTAATTTATGGTCTTATTAAATAAAAGCACAAAAGCTTCCTTTTAAAATTAAATTTAACAAATATATTGAGTGGCTACAAAGTGCAAATTCTGTGCAAGATGGGTGGAGAAAAGACACAGCCCCAGCCTTCAGTCTGTTGGAGGAGGTAAAATGAGTCCATCAATTATCGTGATGTAGGTAAGATACAATCATCACCAATAAAGACATACAAACTGCCATGTGGTAACAAAGAACAGTAAGATAATATCTAGTTTGGCTGTCAAATGCTCCAAAAACTTTTGAGAAAGAAGCAGATTATGAGGCGGATATTAAAATTTATAAGATGGTAAATGTTAGAGATGAGGTTGAGGAATAGCATAAACAAAGACATAGAGGTATGAATAGTTGAATCATGTCTAGAAACTGGGAATGTCCTGGTTTAATTGGAACAAAAGGTAGGTGTAGGGAAGTAATAAGAAAGAAAACTTGAAAAGGTATTTTGGGTCACAATATGTAAGTCTCTAAATGTAAGGCAAGATTTCTTTGAGTGAAAATAAATTCACTTCTTAATGATTTCCCACCTCAAATGGAATAAATCAGACCAAATTTATTATGGTACTTGTATTCGTCAGCCAATGGGGTGCTGGGTTTTATAAAGGGTATTTATTTGGGGTAGAAGCTTACAGTTACCAAGACATAAAGCATAAGTTACTTCTCTTATCAGTCTGTTGCCATGTGTTGGAGCAAGATGGCTGCCGATATCTACAAGGGTTCAGGCTTCCTCTTCCTCTCAAGGCTCCGTGGTCCCAGCTTCTTGCAATATCAGCTGTAGGCTATGATAAGTCTGGTCTCTCTCCCGGAGCTTGTTTCTCTCCAGGCTCAGCTGCTCTGCTCTCTCCACAAGGCCAGCTGTAAACTATCAAGGGAATGACTTGTCTCTTCCCAGGGCCTCTGCCGTGTCTAATGGAGCCTTTCCTCTTTCCTCACGTTATCTGATTCTCTGTGTATTTACTTCCCGGGGCTCCAGCATTAAAACCCCAATTAACTCCTCTGCCATTTAGTTTTCTCTGTGAGTTTCCACCCTCCAAGGAGGCAGGGACCAATCAAACCCTAATCACAACTCAATCAAGTACAAGTGAAACCTCTGAATCTAATACAATCTAATATACCCAGAGGCAAACATAATCCAATATCTATTTTTGGAATACATGAACAATATCAAACTGCTATAGTACTTTTAAAGGAATTCCTAATATTGAAAAGTTATAATATAGGTAATTAATTGATAGCTGCCAAACACATGCAAAACTTTTGGCTTTGCATCTATACATCCCTAAGGGACCAATATGGGCCTTGACTACCTAGTGGAAAATTGCTAATGGGATGCCTTGGTACTTTCAATAAGTGTTTTAAAACACTGTCACAATAAATATCTGACTCTGGAAAATCTTTCCAAACCAAAAGACAAACACCAATGTGAGACATTTTAAAAAATTTATGATATGCCTGAACATTAGAGCTGGCTACTTTTGCAGAATTCATAAAGCATTCTGTGTTATACAATGAAAAGAAGGGAAAACTGAATCAGTTCTCAACTGGTACTTATCTCTCTAAGAGAGAGACCGTTTTAGGGTGCTGTGTATTATTATAGAAAGGCAAAGGCAGGTCTAGATTTAAATTCCAGCTTTGCCACTTGCCTTGTTATTCTTGGACAACTTTCTGAACTTCTCTATTTTCTCACATCTAAAGTCTTAAAACCTCGTTGTGGGAAGCGGATGTGCCTCAAGCGACTGAGCTCTAGCCTATGACATGGGAGGTGCCAGGTTCAGTTCCCGGTGCCTCCTAAAGAAGACAAGCAAGACAGCAAGCTGACATGATGGGCAAGCTGACACAACAAGATGATGCAACAAGAGACATGAGAAAAACATAATGAGAGACACAACAAAGCAGGGAGCAGAGGTGGCTCAGGTGATTACTTGCCTCCCTCCCACACTGGAAGTCCCAGATTTGGTTCCCAGTGCCTCCTGAAAAGGAGACCAGCACACAACAGACAGACACATCAAATGCAAACAATGAGGGGGTGGGGAGAAATAAATAAATAAAAATAAATCTTTTTTTTTTT
>PVKH010035756.1:0-11683 GCA_004027955.1 Chaetophractus vellerosus
GTTCCCTAAATATTGGTAGCCCTAAGGGTTAGCCCATGATGCCTGTTCCCCAACTCTACTCCCACCTTCAGTACTAAACATTTTTCTTTTGGTCAGCTCTCTGTGGTTGCTTTAGTCTAAATGTGTAGCTCAAACTCTTGTTTGACCCAAAGGAGCTGAGTGATTTGCTCAAGGCTGGCCAGCTAATTAGTAGCTGTTTCCCTTTCAGAGGAGTCGCCTCTCACAATTCTATACTGATATTTTTTCAACCTTGGCACACTATACACTGGTCTATTTTATGGTTGGTTGTGCTTCACTACTTAGTGTTTTATTTACATTGCTCTATAGTTGTATATATGGCCAGATTGCAGGAAGCTGATACCCCATCATTTTGACCATAAGAATATATTGGTTCCATATTTTTAATACAATCATGTTAATCAGAATTATAACACCATTTTCAAGAAAATGTTTTCTGAACTAAACTACATTAAGTGAATTTAAATATTTGATCAATTGTTTTATATAAACCATTTCAACAGTTTCCAATTTTCTCCATTTTCATTTAACTGAAATTATTTTTCTCAGAATCAATTCTTTCTTAATTTTTATGTTTTCAATGAATATTATGATGAAAATTTGATTTATCCACCAGGTTGTTTCCATACATGTTACATTTTATCTACTATATAGTCTGCTGTTATGACTTTCCTTTTATGACGCTTACTTCCACCAAGTATAATTGTCCAGAGTCAAATTTTATAGATATAAATTTTGTTTAGAAGATTTGGCTCTTCTGTTATATTTTAGTTGATGGAAAATTTTGCCATATGCAGTTTTACCCATTGTCTGTTTATTTGTGTCGATTATTTCAACAAAGTTTAGTTTTCCCTTAGATCCATTCCTGAATTTTCAATGTTACCAGCGAGGTTGATTCTTACTGGTCAACTTTTCATTTCTAACAAATTTTACTGTGTGCAACTTTTGGTCATTGTCAAATTTGTTTTGTGTTTTCTCAATGAGTAGCATTAATTATGAATTAGACGAAAAACAGATAGTTTGTATTTTATTAATTCAATCAGAAGTATGAGTGGATGCCTGCTACCTTCTAGCTGCTATTCTAGGCACTGGAGATACAGCGTGAAAGGACTCTGCCCTTCTCCAGCTGCCACTCTGTTGGGCCAGAAGAAAGCACACAAGAAAACAAATAAATGGAAAATACAATTTCATATTGAAATAAGGACTTTGAAGAAAATTAAACAGGATTATGTACTTGTGACTGGTTAGGGGTCTACATTAGATTAGGTTGTCAAGAAAGGGTTCTTTGAAGAGGTGACGTTTGAGCTGAATGACAATGTGACAAGCATAGAAAGGAGAATCTGTTTTGTAATTTTTATACTGTTAAAAAAAAGTGTTCATAAATTTCCAAACATATCAAGTATCCCTTTTTCACACCATGTTAGGAAAAAAGAACAAATTGTGGGGTCATAATGGCAGAGTTGAACCATACTGTTTTTGCTCATGGCCACATTATGGCAAGAAGGAAATATGCAAAAGAACTGGTTGTGCCAGAGTGGTATGATTATAAGTACATTTTTGTCCTCAAAATTATTTAACATTTTTGTTATAAGTTTTCAGGAAAAATACAAGTGCCCTGTATGCTAATTTTTCACTGGCGTGGGGGATATCCTCTCTCATCAGTGAGATTAAAAATTCAATTGTAGAAATATACCACATTTTATTCTTTTGTTTCATCACTAAGTACTAGATGTGCAAAATATACTTGTGGATTGGTGGTTCCTAAAGATTTTCTAGCTGCAAATATAAATGAAATTTTAAATGTAGATTTTCTGATGAAAAGTAGAATTTAAAATTCTAAAATGATAAGTTCTAACAAATCATTGAAGGATCTAACCATTTGAATCAAGTGCATGCTCTAATGAAAATTTGCAGGCTTTTTTTTCAGTGAAACTTGCTTATTTATAGTGAAACATTTCTTACCAAGTGACATTAAGCCAACTCCTCTCCTTTTCAAATAGGAGTAACGTATGGATGCAGGAACTTGCCAGACAACAGAACAAACTCTCTTAGAAGAGTGAGAGGACAACAAGCAGCTGTTCATACAAAGATTGTGACAACCGTCGTCCATCTGCAGTTTATACGACGGTCACGTTTGTGCTTTCTTCCGAGGACTAGTGCCCACAAACGTGCTTTTGTTCCCGTGCATGGCCAGCCAGTGGAATTTCAGCTGCACCGCACTGTGGAAAGGTTTGGGGTCGTCTTTTTTGCCTCCCCTCCAATCCCCTTTCCATTCTGTGATCTATAAATACAAACATTCATACTCACTGACACTGGTAACTTTCAGCAAAGTGTAGGTTTTGTTTAGAAAGACCATTTTAAACAAACAGATGAAGTGCACATAATATTTTTGCTACTCGAAATCTGGACTACTGAGCATTAACATTGAGTCATTGAAAGAGCTCCAAGTAGACTGTATAATATAATGCACCCTGCCAATGCTTAAATGTGTTTTCCCCTATGGAACCGCAAGAATTATGCTTATAGTAAATAAATAAAAGCCAGTCTCTACACAGGACTCTAGACTTACACAGTGCGATTTTGTATGAAGTGATGGGGACAATAATACTTAAGCTTTTTTGATGTTGCACTGTCTCAGTGAAAAAATTAGTCACAATAAATACCACATCTGGGAGGAAGTACAGCACTTGGACAGTATCCCTATTTCTGTGATGGTTTAGGCCAGTCATTTATCCCCTACAATTTTTGCCTTCTCCTTTCTAAGGCAAGATTCATTCATTAAGTCAACAAATATCTTTTGAGTGGCTGTTATGTGCCAAAGACTATGCTAAGAACTGAGAATGTAAAGATAAAAATGTGTGATCCTTGCCCTTAAGAAGTTTGTATTAGTCGGCCAAAGGGGTGCTGATGCAAAATACCAATGATCAGTTGGTTTTTATAAAGGGTATTTATTTGGGGTAGAAGTCCACAGTTACCAGGCCATAAAGCATGTTTCTTCCCTCACCAAAGTCCATTGCCACGTACTGGAGCAAGACAGCTGCCGACATTTGCCAGGGTTCTGGCTTCTTGGGTTCCTCTCTTCCCGGGCCTGCGTTTCTTTCTGGGCTTAGCGCCTCTGTTTCCTCCACAGGGTCAGCTGTAGACTATCAGGCGAACGGCTCACTTCTCTTCTCCCGGGGCCTTCTCTCCAACATCAGAACTCCAACATCAAAACTGCTTCTCAAAACTGCTCCCTCTGTCCTTTGCCTTGCCTTTTATATTGATTCCCCCACCCTCCAAGGGGTGGGGCCCAATGCCCTACTGATGCGGCCCAGTCAATGCCCTAATCATAACTTAAACATGCCCAGATTAACAGACCAGTTTACAAGCATGATTCAATATTGATTTTTGGAATTAATAATTATATCAAACTGACAAATGGCTACAAAGTTCATTGGCTAACAAGGAGACAGTCAGTCATACAAATAAATGGTTACAATATAGTATACTACACTATAGTATACTATACTATATCTTATTCATAGTATCTGTATTAGTTTCCTATTGCTGCTGTAGCAAATTACCACAAAGTCGGTGGCTTAAAACAGCTCAAATTATTCTCTTACATTTCTGGGGGTCAGAAGTCTGAAACTGAGGTGTTGCAGGATTGCATTCCTTCCAGAGGCTTCAAGGGGAGAATCTTTTCTTTTGCCTTTTCCAGCTTCTACAGGCTGCCTACATTCCTTGACTTGTGGCCCCATCTTCCATCTTCAAAGCACATCACTCCAACCTCTGGTTCCATCATCTCATCTCCTTTCTCAGACTCTCTCTTGCCTGCCTCTTGCTTCCCTCTTATAAAGACCCTTGTGATTATATTGGGCCCATCTAGATAATCCAAGATAATCTACCCATCTCGATCTTTAATTTAATCACTTCTGCAAAGTCCCATTTGCCATCTAAGGTAACATACTCACAGGTTCTGGATATTAGAACATGGACATCCTTGGAAGGTCATTATTCTATCTACCACAGTACTTATTGTAACATAAAATGCGTCTGTAAAAAGTAAAATGTAAGCATAGAATAAGGAGCCTCTAAATCTAATGGGAATCAAAGATAAAGTAGCATTTGAGCAGGGATTTGAAGGCTAAATAGAAGTTTTCTTGATGGAGACATTGGAGCAAAGATTTGCAGTAAGAGAAAACAATATCTTCCTATCTGTTCGAAGAAAGGGAATCATTCTAGAGAACAAGAAAGTTACAACATTTCAGAATAAGAGTGACCTTAGAGTAACTCTGGTTCCAATCACAATCTTTGACACTTGAGGAAACTGGAAGCCTAGAGAGGTGTGATGACTTGCCTAAAGCTCCATGGCTGGATAGGGGCAGGCCACGTGGGGACTAAAGCCCTGGTCCCATTCCCACATCCAATCCCTTGAGAAACCTTCTAATGTTAAGATATCTGCTTAGGTCCAGATGGCTGGGATCTCTGCCTACTTTCCAATTTCAATAAAATTAACAGGAACTTGACACAGAAACCAACCCATTGTTAACTGGCATAGTATGGTGTTTGATTTTAACTGAAAAACATAATTTTTTCCAAAAAAAACTGTCAGAGGCCTTCTGGATTGATAGTTTGGAGCAGAAAGAAGGATATAAATAAAGATAATGAGCCATATTCATTTTTAAAATGGCAACTCTATAAGCACAGTGATTTCTCTGTAGAATATGAATTGGCAGGTGTCAGTGGCAAAAGTTGTCTGTCTACAAAATGGAAGTTTGTTGAATAAAACCCATTAATGCTTATAGAATCACTGTCTCAAGCCTGAATTCATGACAATGCAATGTTCACAGAGATGTACTAAATGGGCTTTTATGCATTATTTTAGTCACTTATGGGAAAAGTCCAGACTTGGCTTATAATCTGCAGCCTGAGCACTCCATAAATACTGATTTAAGCGATAGACCATGTGGAGTCCTAACTGTGCCGCAGCACAATGACATCACTTACATGTGAGTGCCTGCATGCCCTGACAGCTCAGGATCACTAGTGTCCTTTCATGGAAATGCAAAGAATTAATCCCAGTCTCTTCCCCAGATTTCCCTATGGGAAAATTACATGTCCAGATACAGATTTTTTTAAAAAAATTATGGCAATGATGTAATGGAGCATTTTGCCTGATTTTATATTATTGGAGGCCCACTGACTCCCTTTTAGACTTCCAAGCATGCTCCTGTGCTTGGTATTTAGTTTGGGGGATCCCAAAATGATCAGCTTCTTCTTAATTTCACGTTTTGTAGTTTGGCTAGCATTGCTCATTTGGCACAAATGCACATGGATCTGGAGTAAGAGACATTTAGTCAAAGATGTTAGAAGTTCTGAGAAGAAATAATCTCCTTCACTAAATTATTGTGAATTGAAATTTAAAATCTATGTTACTAGGAACCCAGAAGGTAATCACATATAAATATCATTGTTTGAGAATGCTAATGTTGCAAAAACATAAGAAAGATGGGACAATCTTTCATAAGAACAAAAAGAAATGATTGGGTCCATACTGGAGACTTTATAGGATTAGTCCAAAAGGAGCACATTGGCCAACAAATTGGTAAAAACTGAGCATCATCCATTCCGGAAATTTATCAAGGCAAAGTAGAAATAGCCTAGAAAATATGAGGAATCAGAAAAGTGTTATGAGACCTGAATTGGTTGTATGCCCAAGAACAAAACTAAGTTAAGAAGGAGGCATCCTAGAATAGGTATTAGAAAGAAAGACCGACATATCCCAACAGTGGCCACACAAGGGACATAAGCGTGTAGGGACAAGGGGATTGTGGTGTCGTGGGACTGGGTGACATGTACTTTGCTTCTAAAGCTCTGGTAAAGAATTGAATCCAGGAACCAGGACCAGACATGGCTGGATCTTGCTTTCTCTGTGTCAAAGGTTTGGAGGGGGGAGACTAGCCTTTTCAGTGCATCTGGAAGGGATTAGCTCTAAGTAATATTTTCACAGGTAATAATAGTAATTATAGAAGTAATTGGTACTTGATTATGCAGCTGGACAGATAGGGTTAAAATCTGCCCCTTTCCAGGCAGGAATCTGTGGCTCTATTTAATGTCTCTGGAATTCAGTTTCATTGTCAATAAAAGGGAAGTAATAATATCATCTCATAGTTTGCTGGTGAGGATGGAATAAAATAATGCATGTAAAGTGCTTGGCCCACAGCCGGACTCAGTGAATGTTGGTTTGCTTTGTGACTGTGTTCTTTACCCTTCTCTCCAGGCACCATAGTGAAGAGGGTCCCTGTGCTCATTGGCTCCCTATTCTAGTTCTTTATGTCTTTGACATCTCTACTTCTTAGGCCATGAAGAAGCAATACAAATGACTACTTGCTCAAGGGAGCAAAAAATGTGTTTCTTAATTTTTCCATAGCTGAGGTTAATTTCTATCTCATGCTCTATGTGTTTGTGTAACAAGTTATCCCTGAAATCCTAGTGGCTTAAAACAGCAAAAGTTGGCAGGAGGCTCTGTTCTACAAAGTCTGAGTGACCCAGGTTGATGCAGGCTATGCCATCTTCTAGCCGTACAACCTGGCAGGTGTAGCCTCTAAATCCCTGCAAAAGATGAAGGCAGGGCTGGAGAAGCACTCTCTCTCTCTCTCTCTCTGAAGATTTATTTATTTATCTATTTATCCCCGTCTCTCCCTTCTCCCCCCCTCCCCCGTTGTTTTTGCACTTGCTGTCTGATCTCTGTGTTCTTCTATGTCTGCTTGTCTTCTCTTCAGGCAACACTGGGAACCAATCCTGGAACCTTCCAGAGTAGAGAGAGGCGCTCAATCTCTTGTGCCATCTCAACTCCCTGATCTGCTGCATCTCTTACTGTCTCTCCTCTGTGTCTCTTTTTGTTGCATCATCTTGTTGCACTAGATATCCACACGGGCCAGCACGGGCCAGCTTGCCACATGGGCCAGCTTGCCTTTTCACCAGGGTGCCCCAGGAATCGAACCCTGGACTCTTATACAGTAGATGAGAGCCCAATCACTTGAGCCACATCCATTTCCTAACATCTCTTGAATGGCTTAGCTTTTGATCGCTTCTGCTCACAGTCTGTTGACAAGTACTAGCCATAGGGTCCTAATCGAGTCTACAAGGAAAGTTGCTAAATACAGGAAAGCACATTTGTCTCCTTACATATTTCAAATGTATTAGGGTTTTGTTGTTGTTGTTTTGGTGGCAAGTGACAGAAGAAACCCAAATCAAATGACATTAAGCCAAAAAAGGAAATTTATCAGCTCACAAAGCTGAGGAGGGTACTTATTACTGGCATCAAGCGTGGTTAGATTCAGAGACCCAAACTGTGTTATTATTTTGGTTTTTCTCCATCTATAAGCTCAGCCTGGCTTGGTTTGGCTTCAGTGTTTAGAAAGTTTTTCTCTAAACCTCGTTAGTAAAAATGGCTGTCAGCAGCCCTCAGTCTGTATCCTCTCATCTTAGGAAAATTATTTAAAAGAACCAGTATTCCCTTAAAGCCTCTGGGGAGGACTCCAATTGGTCCAGCTTGGGTCACAAGCCTATCTTTTTACCAATGACTGTTACCAGTATGGGACCTTCTAATGGGCCGAGCTTGTGTCACATAACATCCCTGTGGTAAGGGGTTATAGGGACAAAAGATTCATCTCCACTCAAACCAAAAGGCCCAGGTTTCCTACTGGAAACTGGAGTTCTTAGGACAAGGGGGGAGAGCAGCAGGCCAGTCAATAGCTCCAGCTGCTTATGACAGTAGGAAACCCTCTTGGAAGCACCTCCTTTCCCCATGCATCTGTTGGCGCTGGTAGGTGGCTTCTATAATGTATGCCAAAGGGAATTATATTGGAAGTGATAGGTGCCGATGGGCAAAGGGCCCCTCCATCTCCAATATTTTGTGGAAATAATGGTTATGTCTTTTGTAAATTTGACACAGAACACATCTGGGAGATATTTGAAATAGAAAAGTGCTATGATCAATGATCTATGCCAAATCATAAAATAGTTCTTCTTTTAAAGTAAAAAATAAGGATGCCTCACATGGGCGGGAGGAATTTCTCACACAGGCTTTATGCTGTGCTTTATGGACAGTGTGGATTACTATGTCACTGTATCTCAATCTTTTCCAGGAAGCCACCGCTCCATCTCCCATGCCCATCAGCCTGAATTCAATCCTGTGCCTGCCAGGCCTCCATCAGGGTGGCCATCTAGCAAAATAACCAATTACATTAGCGACTGTGGCCTCCTGACGACTTCCTCAGTTCTATTTCTAAAGCCCATTTAAAATACATTTCTCGTTTTACTACACATTCAAATTTTATTCCTCTGGTTATAGAACTATAAATGTCTGCATTTCATATAGACTCAAAATGAAGGGTATATAAGCATGTATAAATCATACTGCAAAAGTTGCATTTTCTTCATTGAATTGCACTTGATATTGGGCTGGATGAAAATTATATTATCTGGCTACTGCTCACACTCTTCCATATCTAAATATGCAGAAGAGGCCCACACACAATGCTTTTTTTTTTTTTTTTTTTTGGCAATTGGGCTACTACTATAGACCATATTTGAAAGTGAAATAAAATTTCTTCCTGAAATCTAACAATGCTCAAGTGGGTATGCGTAATTTTTATGCCCATATGATTGGAGTTAAGTTTCCCCATATAAAAATTTGGGAAGTTCAGTTGTTGAAATTGAAAATTGATCTACTGTACAAAATGTGCAAGATGGGAATAATAATACTGACCCTGCTCGGGAGGGCGATTTACCAAACAAGGACACAGCCTCTGATGACCTGCTGGGGGCTCTTCAAATTTGGGATTGGAGAGCTCTATGCAGGGGGAGGTCCTCTGGGGTTTTCCGAAAGCAGGAAGGAAGTGCCTCTCCTTACTGCTTAGGAGTAGGGGGGCTGTTTCTTTGTTCACTTAAAAAATAAACAAATAATGACCAGGTGTGGAGGCTATCTCAGTGAATAGAGAGATGTGAGCTGTGCAGAGCTCCATCTTCCACAGCTGTGAATACCACATAACAGAGGTCCCGTAAAGATCTGTTTATTCTTCAGCAAAGGAAACCAGCCTCATTCTGATTTTTGTTGAGGCCTACTTTTAAGATCCCTGAATTTAACCTAGTGCTCACCCCGCCACCATGTGTGTATCTGGGAGGTCCTTACAGCATTCCTCTATTCATGGCTTTCCCAGACTCCTTGTTAATGCACCAAAGTTTCCGCACAAACTCATGAGATCAGCTAGAATAAAATGTGAGGACATGAAAGGAAAAGAAATCATTTTGCAAATTATCTCCCTTTCCCTTTCCCTTTATCCATGTACTTCAACTCCTGAAAAAGACAGAAGTTCCCAACCCACAGGTGGGCAGTTTCTGGCAGAGATCAAAACGTCAGACGTGGAACCGGTGACTTCCCATTTCCTGAATAAACAACATCTTTCCATTTTTATGTGTTTTATTCAATACAATTACTACATCTGATCAATTGAGGAATATGATGAACTCGGTTGAAGAACAAATTAAGAGATGACTGGAGTATCTCTTCAGTTGTCCAGGAGCTGGCAGGACCATATGAGCTTCTAATACTTCCTTTCCTTAAATTTTCACAAGCCAAGAAAAAGATTTCAGCAAACTGTAGAGTTTTAATTGTTTAAAGAGGGATTTTATGTTTCCAAGAAAAGCAATATGTGATCATTACTAACTATGCTGAACTTAAGCACTTCCAAAATCTACCTTTAAAAAAAAGTTCCATAAACATATATAGACACAGAATATAATGCACTTGGCAATTCAACACCTCTGGTACTAAAGAGTAGGTAAGAAAACTCCTTTTTGAAATGAATGTAACCTTATAGTCCTAAAATAATATTAGTTTTGTACTTACAATAATACTGACCCCCACCAGCTCCCTGCCCCTTTTCCTCTCCAATTTCTCCATTTTCTTTTTCTCCGTGCTTCTGTTTCTTTCTTGACTCTACTGTGGACCTTCAGTCTTTCCACCCATTTGCTCTTCTAAAATGTGCTCTTATTTTTATCACATTTGCATTTTGACACCTCTCCCCTTCTCCCTTTCTTTACAATTATAAAAGTCCTAACTTTCAGGTCCAGCCTAGCTCTACCTCTAGGTCAACACTTGCTTGGCTGCCCCAGGCGCCACCAGCTATTGTTTCTCAGAAGTGCCATTGTATACATTTTCTGCACCATTATTCTGACATTTGTTGCCTGCTCAACCCATATGCCTTTTGATTTTTGGTACGTGTTCTCACTTCCCAACTAGATGGTAAACCTGAAGGTAGAAGAGTTTACAGGTTACCATTTGGTATTCCCAGCACCTGGAATGGCACCTCTTATAAGCCACTCCAGAGACACTAACTTCTTCTTACTTGCTGTCGAAAACAAAAGGCCACTTGTGGATGCTCTTTCCTTATGCTTCCCTGGACAGACAGCTCCAGGACACAGTCCAAGATGGAGCATCAGTTGTGCTTTGTACCAAGTAGAGATCACTCCATAAAATAGACTCTTATTGGTTACCTCTCCTTCCTTGACTCACCCTATTCATTTCTGCTTCCCTGAGATCGCACTTCCTACCAAAATAGTGGCATATGTCCTCCATACTTGGGTTCTGCTTTCTGAGGAACTCAAGCTAAGCTAAGCTACCTAGCGACCCCTTCAAATAAGGACTTGGCACCCAGCTATGGGGAGTGACAGCAGCAGACAGCCTCCAGCTGTCAGCTCTTTCTAGGATCTGCCTTAGCTGCAGAGAGAGCTGCCTCACTCTAGGTCATACCCTTCCTGGGATGGTCCCATCTGCTGTCTGAGCAAAGAAGGGTGTAAAGGCCAGGCCACCTCAGCCCAACACAGGACACAGACAGGCAATATTTGCCCCAGAGTGCCCTGCCAGGTTGGCTGAGGCTTTGCTGGGTCTGCATCACAGCTGGACTGAAATTGTCCTCTGCCCAGTCCGGTGTCCGCCCCCTTCCTCCACAGGTGTTAGTCCTTAGCAAACACCCTGCACCCTCAACCGGTCTCAGTATCCGCTCTGGAGAACGCAGCCTGCGGCAGTATTAGAACTCTTTGCTTTGTGCAAACATCCAGCCCAAACTGACAGCCGAAAAAGAAAAGGTGAATTTATTAGACAGGGGACTTAAATGACTTAATCAGGACATGATTAAGTTCTGCTTTCCTCTGGCTTCATTCTTTAGTGGATTCCTCACATGGTGGCCCTTAAAAGTTCCAGGTTTTCCACTCCAGTCAAAAGAGCCCCACTTTTCCAAAAAGTCCAGAAATTCCTGCAATTGAGTCTTATTGGTATGGTTTGTAGTTTTATGTGTCCAGCTTTAAATCAATCACCAAGATCAGCTACACAATTTGTGGGGCTCAGTATAAAATGAAAATGTGGGACTCCAGGGATTGGACTGTTCTAACAGGTAAGACCTGGGTCATGTGCCCCAAAGGGAAATGGGAGGAATTGGTGCTGAATATTCCAAAACCACGTACAGTATTACACATTCACGATGGTCACCCATTATCTGAAAAGGTACCATAGGAGTGATGGAAAGAAAACAAGCTACAGTTTCAGAAGGTCTTGGGTTGGAATCTTGGGTTTGACACTTTGGGAGGTATGTCTTAAGGCGAGTTATTTAATTTCACTAAA
>PVKH010035757.1:0-11692 GCA_004027955.1 Chaetophractus vellerosus
AATCTTAAAAAAAAAATAACCAAAGTAAACAAACTAGAAAATGTGGCCATCGACTATAATACAGTACAAAACAAATGATTTTAAAAAGATCATATGTCCTTACAGGTTAGAATATAAAGGAATATATTCAAATTACATGCATACAAATATTTTCAGTAAAAGAGAAGAGTATACAGGTTTTGAAGAACTATTCCATAAATTATCAAATTGAAACCTCACAACAACCCACACATAGCTATGTGAAATTTATTCATTAGAATGTTGATTCATCCAACATACTGTAATTGGATATTTTCGTATATGCCAGGCCCTCCAATAGATACTGGGGGGTGGGGGGGGGCAGATAGATGAAAGCACAAAGCAAATGTAACAAGCTCAAGGTTAGCACCCATTTCACAAGACATCACTGTTTAAAAAAACAATGAAAAACCACTGCCTTGAAGTACTGCAGAAGTAACACTGTTTAAGAACTCAGAAGTTACTGACGCATTATATTCAACACTTAAAACTCTTACTAGATTATTGTGTCCAGTTTGGGGCCCCAAAACACAGACAGATATAAAATCTTGGAGACCTTTAGAGGGGAACCACAAACACAATTAAAGGATTGGGAGGTAATGTTTATGAGAAAAGGCAAAAGAATGGGGATTATTCAGCCTGCAAAAGAGGACGTGAGTGGTGATTTAATATTGACCTTTAAGTACCCAATAGCTTTAAGATCCTGATTAACTATTCTCTACCTCAACCGGGAAGAGAAAATGAGGAAATGGCTTGAAGCTGAAACATCAAGTTAGACATGAGTAAGGAGTGAGGGTTGTCAGACATTGGTATGAAGTAATGGCATTTCTTCCTCGGGGGGCTTGGGTTTAAAAAGAAGATCAATTTTCATCTGCTTAAATGACTTCCCAAATCCCCTTCATCCTTCCGATTCTCTCTCTGGAGAAAGAGATTCCTTGACCTGGCTTAGCAATCCATTCCTATGCCAAAGAGCCTTCAAGGTCAGGAAGCTCTCCGGTATAATTCAACTAAATAGATCCGGCTTCGACCTGAATCCATTTCCTCTTACTCGGTCCTCCGTGGAGAGAAAGAAACATTTGTCATGGAGCGCCAATTCAGAACATTTGAAATAATTCAAAACAGCAATTTTGTGCTCTAGCCTTCCTTTCTCTGTGCTAATTGAGCTCAGGTCCTTCAAAATTTTACGAATTTTAGCCACCTTTTTTATCAACAACCACAGCCCTCAGTTTTTAGGGTGAACAGAAATGAAACTCTTCTGGAACTTCCCGTTCTTCACATCTCTTCTATGCGATGGAACAAGCTTTGATAAAAGGATCAGCACCTCTAGTCGCATGTGGTGTCAGGAGACCCCGTAATGTTTCAAAGTCTTGAAATTTGAATAATGTGTTCTGCTGAATATTCAACTTCAAACGATCCAGTTTAGGAAGGTCAGATCTTGTATTGAATAGTCTCTTCTACTTCCTAAAATTTAAATGTTTGTGGTTCCTTGGTATATTAGTCAAAAATCTTTTTGTGCAAATGCCAAAAAGCCAACCTGAGTTGTACAGCCTTAGTACAAAGAGGAAATTTATGTAACCAAACCACAAATACAGGGGTGCAGCTGAGTTTTAGCAATTAGAATATAAAATAATACATGAACTGGACTTTTTCCTCTTAGTCTCTTGATTCTGCTTGTCTTTGCAATTCAGCTTTAGTTTTCTTCCCATTGACCAAGTTCAGGAAATTTTACCTTAAATATCAAATAAACTTCCCCCTCCTCTCTATTCTTAATTTTTTGCCACCCCCAATCTGTTCCTAATTATTGTGTACCTAGATTAATACAAGGTCCTCCACAGAGGTCTCCCTGTCCTCAGCTTCTTCCCTCCACATCCATTTTCAGTGCATATTGTATCTCGTCACTGCTTTGGTTAGAAGTTCCATAGAGCTCTTATCCTTTGCCTAGAGAATTAAAATCTAAACTTTTGCAACATTCGTGACCCTTAGTGATTGGAAGCCTTCAGCTTTTTCTAGCTTTAGCCTCTGTAGCGGTTTGACATTATTTATGAATTCCAAAAATAGATATTGGATTATTGGTCTGTTCCTCTGGGCGTGATTAAATTATGATTATGGCTTTGATTGGGCCACATCAGTAGGGTGTTGAGCTCCGCCCTTTGGTGGGTGGGGACTCAAAGATAAAAGACAGAACAAAGGACAGTTGGAGTTTTGAGTTGGAGTTCTGATGCGGAGTTTTAAAGCTGGAGCCCCAGGAAGTAAGCACACAGAGCTTGGTGGTGAAGAAGGAGAGAAGGACCTAGGAAAAGAGACAAGCAGTTTGCCTGATAGTCTACAGCTGGCCTTGTGGAGATAGCAGAGGAGATGAGCCTGGAGACATGCAAGCCCCTGGAAGAGAGGAACCCAGGAAGCCCAAACCCTCGCAGATGTTGGCAGCCATCTTGCTCCAACACTTTGCATTAAACTTTGGTGAGGGAAGTAACTTGTGCTTTATGGCCTGGTAACTGTAAGCTTCTACCCCAAATAAATACCCTTTATGAAAACCAACTGATTTCTGGTGTTTCACATCAGTACCCCTTTGGCTGACTAATATAGCCCCTCTTTACAATTTAACTCTTCTGAATTACTTGCATTTCCTATAGCTGTCACAGCCTTTTAAATACCTATGGCTGTCCTTGCTGGCATTTCAGTCTGGGGTGCTCTTCTCTGCTTTATATACTAGGTGATTTTTTTTTTAATCATCCTTCAAGATTCAGCTCCAACTAAACATCTTGTTTTATTGCCTTTAGTCAGAGTTAATCACTCCTGTGGGAAGGGGTGGTTTAGGGCAAGAACATACGCCATTATACAGTTTGTTTTCCAATTATTTGCTAGAGAGAATGAGCTCTTTATAAGGGCAAGATTGGTGTTGTTTTTGTCTTCAAATCCAAAACTTATCACTTACAAGCTATGTGGCCTCAGTTTCCTCACCTCTAAAATGGGATGATGATAACAGGACCTACTCAGAAGCTTGTTGTGAGGACTAAATGATTGGCTATAAAGTGCTTAGAATATAAAATGCCTGCCATGGGGAGCACTCAATAAATGTCAGCTTCCATTTGTTGCTTTTGTTGTTATTGTTGTGTTTTTATACTTCTATCATTGTGCTCAGATCATGCTAACAAATGCTGGTTGAATAAGAGACAAAGGGGCCTTATTCAAGTGAAAGAAGGGACAAAAGAAGGACCGTATCTGGTGGTCTCGGAATTTCTGATACTACTTATTAAATCTCAGAATGTCCCTAAAGCTTTTTAATTTAGGTTGGGATTTTGTAGTGACCAACATGCAATATTGACAGAGAGCTCTTGAGTGATATGCAGAACCATGGTGGTGATTCTGGTCTGTTTTGCATTGGCATGACACAGAACTGTTTCAATCATAGCCGCACTAATTGACAGGGCTACTCAGATAGCTCTTATCTCCCATCAAAGAATTTCTTCTCTGCTAGGGCCAAGGCCTACTGGAAAGGAAAACAGAAATTTCAACTATATATGCTTAGCAATCACAACCCCTTTGACCCCCAATGTTCCGAATTCTACATTTCCTCAGCACTGAGAGAAGGAGACACTTATATTTTTAAAATGAAGTATACAACAGTCTTTTTGCCCTAAATGCTTCAACTGGGCCACAAAATTGAATCTTCATAATAATCTTAGAAGTCTTATCATTCTCAAATTACAAACTGAGAAACCAACAAACCAAAACCTATGTGCTTTCCACTTTATGATGCTACTTCATCCAAAATCTGAATTTAAGAAAACAAAGGGAAAAGATAAGAAATTCAGATGAGATTCATCTTGTGTGTTTCATTTATAAAAGGAGTTATAAAAGTACAGGCTTCCTAGCATGCTGTGAGGACTAAATGAGTTAATATGATGCAAATAGCCCAATTATCAGCAAAAAGTTAGTGTTTTCTCTCCCCCTTTCTCTCTTTCTCTCCTTTTCCTTTTTCTGTATGTGGTGGAGGCAGAATCATATATGTACATATGCATATCTGTGTGTGTGTGTATATATATCCGTATGTATATATCCTCCATTTTATCATAACTTTTCAAGATTGATTCATTTTGCCACCAGGAGGAGAACAAATAGCAAATAGTTATATACATATACTGTAAATCTTGTGCCTTGTGTACTAGAAAATGGAAAATATCTTCAAGATAAAATATCTTCAAGGTAGTCCTGTGTTTTCATTGTACAGAGTTAAAGTACTCAAAATTAATCCTACTGTTCTAAACATGTCTATGCCTATTCTCCCAAAAATTTCAGAAGAGTTTACTTCTTACTTGAACATGATTAGATATAAAAGAATTCTACCAAAGATAGCATAGTCCTTTAATTTATATACACCCACAGACCTCACATATGAGCAAGCTACAACAAGCTAAATGGCAGGTGAGAACACCACCCCATCACATCACTTCTCTCACTAATAAGGACAACTACCACAGCTTCTACCAAAATCATAACGGCAGATATATTTCTGAAAGGGTTGAATGCCTGGGGCACAAAATGAGAAACAAGATGAGTCTCTGTTCTATTTCTCCATCATTATAGTCTTGTAGTTAATGCATTATTGGTGGCAGTCGACTACCCACTGTGCCAACATTTATCTCACATTACTACCTGGCTGCTTAAATAGGAAACTGACACAGACGTTTTGGCCGTGACACCTCTTTATCCTCTGAGGCTACAGCTTCTTTACTTTACTTTAGAGAGTTTATTTGCCATAATCATTGAGGGGAAACAATAACCATGAAATATTAGATTTCTCTGTACAATGCTTGACTGTGTCATAGAAATATGACTTACTTATAGAAATTACTTCCTAATCTTGAAATTGCCAATTGCTTCTACCAGCCAAATTTCCATAAAATCTTCCAAGAAGAGTGGTCAGAGCACTGTAAATGTGATTAATCCCACTGACTGGGATGTTTGGGAGTGGTTGAGATGGAAAAAAGAAAAACAAAAGAGAAACTAAAGAGACGACAATTAGATACAACACATGATCTTGCACTGGATCTAATAACAAAGGAGAAAAGGCCCAAAAGGGCATTATTGGGATATATGAAAAACCTGGAATATAGACTAAAAGCTTTATATCAATCTTAAAGTTTGAACATGATAACTCTCCTTAAGGTGGCTACATGACTGAGTATCCTTTGTCGTAGAAAATGTATTATTTGTTCAAGGAGCATGATTTATACATCCTACTCTCAAATTTTTAGGAAATTATTAGATAGATAGACAGGTAGATGGACTGTTAGATACATAGAATGAGGCAGCAAATGGGGCAAAATATTAAAACTGGTGGACCTGGGTGTCTTAGGGTGTGGGGTATGTTGGAGTTTTCTCTATGGGTTTTTTATTATTTTTGCCACTGCTGTGTTTGAAATTATTGTAAAATAAAAAGTTTAAGATAACAAAAAGAGTGGAAGATGGTGTTTGTCTCTAAGAATTCTATTAAATATTTTTAAAATTATTTATTTTGGTTCCAGCCAATTTTTTAAAAAAATATAAACACCATTGTAGGTGTACTTCATTCTTTTTTCTGTTAACTTTTAGTAGCATGGTAGAAAGAACACTGGTTTGGAAATGAGGCAATCTGGGTTTGAATCACAGCTGAGCCTATAGCCAACTTTGTGCCTTAGAAAAGGCATTTACGCTTTCTGCCCATAAAATGAAAGGCAATCCAACTAGACGTCATGCAAAATTATTCCAGAAAAAGGCATTCCCATCTCAAATTGGATTATAGACCTTTCCTGAAGAGCAAATTCTTATTTGATTTTGAGGAATCCATCAAAATCTTGGGCCTCTCCCCCTCATCTCAAAATCCAAAGGGTAATTAACATTAGGCATTATCATAATTATTCCCCAAATTTCTTTCTAAGTAGCTAATGAGTGTATAACGAAGTCACAGTAGTAAGTAGAGACAAAGAGGGAGAAAACTTAGATTACCTTGAGAAAAATGAATCAAAAGAATGGTGCCGCTCTCTCCTTCATCAGAAGCAAGTGTGAGGCTGAGCAACAGACAATCCCCACTATGACCATATCTAAGAGAAGATGCCAGAAATGTGCCCCAGAAGGTCTGATGGGGCATCAAATGATAGCACAACCTAGGAAGGCTATATGCTGTATCAATGCAATCTTAGTACTGAATGTAAAAATAAAATCTTCAGTGGCCAGCTATAGCCCAATTGGTAGGGCGCCGGTTTACCACATCGGAGGCCCCGGGTTCGGTTCCCGGGGCCTCCTCGAGCAGACAGACCGCCTTGAGAAGGCAAGCTGCTGCAGGCAGGGCAAGCCGCCACGGGCAGGGCAGCCCCCGCGAGCAGGGCAAGCGGCCGCAAGCAGGCAGGCCGACGCACGGTGAGCTGACTCGGCGGGTCGCCACAGCGGGGGGAGACAAGCAGACACAGAACGCAAAAATGAACACAGCAAGAACAAGCAGAAAGGGGGGAATATGTAATAAATAAAAAATAAATCTAAAAATAAAATAAAATAACATTTTCAGCCCATGCAGCAGGGTAGTAAAGTAGCTGCTTGAGCTGCTTCTTCTCTGACTGACTCCCCACCTCCAGCCATGACCTGTGCAGGGTGCTGTCAAGTCTGAGCCAGCGGTAGACATGGCTCCCAGAATGCAGAAAGAGGAACCAGGACCCAGCAAGGGAAGCAGGGTCCACACTGGCCTTAAGTCCCCTCACCAGGTCTGCTCTGTTTCTTGACTGTGATGTTGTATTGTTTGTTCTGTTTTTTTAGCTTTGATTCTGTGTTATTTTTCAATACTTAGAGCCACCAGAAAGTCTTCAGATTTACTGACTTTGCTTTTGATCATTTAATTTTTTTCTTTAAAAAGTCCTTTCTCATCTCTAGACCTTTATTTCATAACCCTCACCTTGGATTCCCGTAATCCTTCAATAACTTCTCACATTCAACCTGATAAACAAAACTGAATTCCATTTTCATGCTCCCCTGAATGAGGCAACACAAGCATGAGATGATGCATTTGGGGTTTTCAGCGAGAACGGTGTTAAATACCAGTACTGCCCTGAACATAAATCCAGCTGAACTCTCTGAGTCTCAGTTTATTCACCTCTGCAAGTAAAAGATAAATCCCCACTTTGGAAAGTTTTAATGATTTTTTTAATTTGATAACATAGATGTACTTAATGCAGGGCCTAGCATATAGCAAAGGTTCTAAAATTAATTTTTATGCTTTGATTACTGTTATTGATACTGTATGTGAAATTAAATAAGCCAATAATATGTCTCAAGTGCTACAAAAGCATATAAGACATAGCTGTGGACCTCAAGGAATTTACAATCAACTAATGATATGATTTTTTTAAAAAAAACAGAATGTCTTCACTTATTTTACAATGCTGGAAAGAATTAAACTGAGAAGGAATAAAACTGTTTTTTATAGATTACACATAGTACCTAGTACTAAGATGTCTGGTATATACAAAGTGCTCAAAAAATATTTGTTGAATATGTAGATAAGCTTCTCTTGCATGAAAACTTTCCCTCAAAAGAGGAAAGACTGAGAGATATCACTCTCTTTTCTTGTGTGCATCTACCTGGATCAAGTCCCACACGCCTGACAAGAGTTTCTGACCAGCAGCTCCTTTCCCTAACCTCAGTTTATTCTCATGTGTTCCCTAACTGCTGAAAACAGAACTTTCAAGTAAGGAAACTGATTATCCCCTCTATCTGTCCACTTTGGTCTGCATCAGGAGATTGAGGTGATTAGATGTCTTTGAAATACAGCATCCTGACCATGAAAGAGGTAATGGTACCTCTATACTCTGGACAAGATATCCCATATTACCACTCTTGTGTCCAAGCATGGGTGTTCATTTTAAAGGAACCAGTAGAACCACTAACTTCGACTGGAATTTGAAACAGATAAATGACATTAGTGGAAAATCTGGTGAAAAACCAATAAAGTCAGTCATTTAGTCAATAGCATTTTATCCATGCTAATTTCTTAGTTTTGATAAAGGGACCACTGCTATATAAGATGTTAATGTTAGGGAAACAGATGTGGCTCGAGTGACTGGGCTCCCGTCTACCATATGAGAGGTCCCGAAACCCTGGGCCTCCTGGTGAAGGAGAGCGGGACCGTGCAGAGAGCTGCCAGACTGTGTTGATATGCGAACAATATCAACATACATAGTTCATTAATTAATTTAGTCAAAAAAACACAAATTCAATTTTAAGAGGATGTCTAACATGACATCTAGCATTTTACAGAGTAATAAAAAATAAAGCAGTTGTTGCAATGAAAAAGTTAATGCAACTTAATATCACAGTGATTCATTAATTGGGTGAAAATTATGGGACATCTGCTTGTGCTAGGCAAAGAATCAAGGCTGGTGATACAGAGGTGCATGAGATGTGGTATTTATCATCAATATTGGAAAATGCTTATAGTTGGGATGACATATTTAAAAGCCCATTACCATTAAAAAAAGGATAAGTGTTATGATTTAGAAGGGACTGAAGCGGAAAGATCGTCTAACTTGGACAAAAGAAAAATGGAGAATGAGGAAAAATATGTCAGGTAGAGAAGAGAAGAAGACCATGCCAGAAAAAGGGAATTACACATGCAAAGAAAAGCCTGGGAAATGGTGAGACAGTCAGGGATGTTTGTGCATCAGTTGTAGAGAAGGCTGAAGCAGGCATTGAGGCTATCCCTATAAATTGAGCTTGACTGGCAAGGACCAAGAAAGGGAATCACATGAGCTTCTTGGCAGGAAACCACTTTGATTAGATTTAATTTTGAAGAATGGTATTAACAAAACTATTATACACTGACTTAATCAGGCCACATCTGGAGTATTAGGTTCAATTATAATGTCCCATTTTAAAAAGAGCACTAACAAGTGGAAACACACGCAGAGAAACTACTGAGATGGCAAATGAGCTGAAAATCTTCTTTAATAATCATAAAAGAGTATTTTTAAACTAACTGTTGCTGGTATAGCCAAGAGCTACCCCTTACTCTTAACTGCCAAAACCATCCCCCACAAAATATCGCCCAAAACCAATATAAATTGATCTCCATTCTTACAAATGGTGCCTTTAGGTTCATACATAGGAATGCAAAAGGTTGGGGAATTTGTGCAAGAAAAGGAAGAGATAATTGGAGTAGAGTGGAGGGGGATAGAATAGCATCTTTATCTTACCGGTAGCTTGGATTAGATATAAACTCCCTATGTTGAAAGGGGAAGAAGGAATAGAACTATTGATTATGAAAGGACAAAGAGCAAGTCACTTAAATTCTGAGACTTGGTTAGTTCATCTGCAGGTAAGGATTATACCTCCCCTACAGCTGTATTGAGAATTAAAGCTCCTATTAATAAAGCATATGTAGCAGTTTGGGAGTTTAATATAGTTATGAATTCCAAAAACAGATAGTGGATTATGCTTGTAAACTGGTCTGCTAATCTGGGCATGATTAAGTTATGATTAGGGCATTGACTGGGCCACATCAATAGGGCATTGAGCCCCACCCCTTGGTGGGTGGGGTCTCAAAGATAAAAGACATGGCAAAGGACAGTGTTGGAGCAGTTTTGAGTTGGAGTTGTGATGCGGAGTCTTGATCTAGAACCCCGGAAAGTAGCAAACAGAGGAACCTGGTCGTGAGGAAAGAGAGAAGGCCCTGGGAAGAGAAGCAAGCCATTTGCCTGATAGTCTACAGCTGGCCTTGTGGCACAAAGCAAGCCTGAGCCCAGAGAGAAGCAAGCCCGGGGAAGAGAGGAACCCAAGAAGCCTGAATCCTGGCAAAAGTTGGCAGCTGTCTTGCTCCAACACATGGCAACAGACTTTGATGAAGAAAGAAACTTAAGCTTTATGGCCTGGTAACTGTAAGCTTCTACCCCAAATAAATGCCCTTTATAAAGACCAACAGATTTCTGGTATTTTGCATCAGCACCCCTTTGGCTAATACAGCATTGACACCGTGTCTGATGTATAGAAAACACTCAGCAAGTGGGAGCTGCTTGTTTCCTTATCATCATCATCATCATTATCATTATAATCATTTCAGATGACCACTGAGAACTGTTCCTAAAAATTCGCATTTCAAAAGCACTCAGCAATTGCCTAGCCCTCTTAATTCCCTGGCTCTCCCACTCTCCCTCATTGCCCTTCTCTCTACCTTCCCAACTCTAAATTGTCTCCAGCTTGTACTCATCACTTCCTCAAGGATGTCTTTCCTAAAACTCTAGGCTAAGCAAGATGTCCGTATTAGGTCCCCACCCTGTATGTCTCTTTTGCAGCACTTCACAAAATTGCTTTAAACTTTTTGAGTATTTTTAAATGTCTCTCCCTTCTGGTAGGGCTCTGGGACAGGCTGAATTACGTACCCCAACAAACATACCTGAGGGTGTGAACCCATGTATAGAGGACCTCTTTCAGATGTTATTTTTAGTTAAGGTGTGGCCAACTGACCACGGTGGGCTTTAATGCAAATTACTGGAGGCCTTATAAAGAGAAAAACACAGGGAGAAGCCAGAAGTCAATGGAATCTGGAAAAGCAGAGAGATGGGAGAGGACATTGCCATGTGACAGAAGACAGATGCAAGCCAAGGAACCCCAAGGATCACAGCAAGCCAGCACCAGAACGCTACCAACCCAGGGAGTTCGGGAGCCTTCTAGACTCCAAAACTGTGAGACAATGAATTTTCATTGATTAAGGCAAATTATTATGTGGTATTTGTAACAGCAGGCTGGCAGACTAAGACAGGCTCTAAGTTCCATTGGAAATAGAGACAGTTTACACTTCTATATTTCCTGGGCTAACATAATCCTGGCACACAATAAGCCTTCAATAAGTATCAATTAATTAGTTAGTTAATAAATTAATGAGGCAAGCCCCTTGCATAACTCTATCCCCATGACTCTTATCATTGCTACCTTCTTGAAACCTCTCCAACCAAAATAGCATCTCCGAAAATGAATCTGTTTCTTCCAAGTTCACTTTATCCATACTGCAGAATATGTCACAATTATTGTATTTGTGTGGCTATTTCCCCTCCCCCACCCCCCAAAATTGTAAATGCCATCATGGAATTTGTAGGCATTTTATGGTTCATTTTAATGAATTAAGTTATGGGGTATTTATAAGTCAAATCTCAAACAGTTTGAGCTTTAAATGGGTTTTAAGCAACCTGAAGCTAAGCACCACTGCTTGCTACAACATAGAAGATGACAGCAGACAGAGATGAGAAAAGTTCCAAGTTCCACTGTGTGTGATTTTCAGTTAAAGTCAACTGACATTGAAAAATAAATAAGTGTCATGGGACAAAATTACACAGGGAAAGTTTAAACTAAAAGTTGATGTGGAAAAATAAATTGGGAAGCCATGATGTTTCCAGGTGGCAAAGAGAGCATGCTACCAGAGTTTGACAAGTGTTCCAGCCTGTGGCCAAGAAATTGTAATTTTATAGACAAAGCAAAGTATCATTACATTAAAACTTAATAAAAAGAAATACCCCCACCCACACAGACATAAATACACAATGGAGGCCCTTTGTTGCCCAGTTTTCTAGATTCCTAAGACTTTAAATTCTTGACATGGCCCTTAAAGCATTAACAAAATCTGCATCTGTTTGTTTTTCCTGGTCTGACTAAAATT
>PVKH010035758.1:0-11690 GCA_004027955.1 Chaetophractus vellerosus
GGTCGCTGGGAACCGAACCCGGGGCCCTCCCATGTGGTATACCGGCGCCCTATCCACTGGGCTATACGGCCAGCCCCCTCAATTACTTCTCTTTTTAGTAAACGTTTTAATTTTGAATTAATTTCAAACTTACAGGAGAGCTGCAAAAATAATATAAAACCCATACAGAGAACTCCAACATACCTCCCACCCAGATATCAGAACTACCAACTTTTAACATTTTGCCAAATTTGCTGTATCATTCTATTGATCTCTCTCTCCATTCATCCATTTATCTATCTATATTCTAAACATTTGAGAGTAGTTTGTACACATCATTCTCCTTGAACACTTAATAATTCCTTGTATATTTCCTAAGAATAATGATATTCATTCATGTAACTATCTTAAGTATAAATATCAAGTTCAAGAAATTTAACATTGATACAAAGTTACAATCTACATTCTAACTTTTCCAGATGTCCTTAATGTCCTTTTAAGTATTTTCTCCTCAATTGTTAGATCCAGTCCAGGATCAAGAACTCATGGATTGCATTTAATTGTCATTGTCTCTTTAGACTCTCCTTTTTTCTTTTTTCACATTGGGGAAACACATATATAACATAAGCTTTCCCATCTCAATCACTCCAAGCATACAATTCAGTGGATCTAATCACATTCGCAATGCTGTGCTTCCCTCTCCACCATCCATTACCAGAACTTTCCCATCACGCAACTAGAAATCCTGCACTCCCTTTTCCCCCTCCTCAGCCCCTAGTAATCTGTACTCTTATTTATTGTCTCTCAATTTTCATATTCTAGTTATTCCATATAAGTGAAATCATACAGTAGCTGTCCCTTTATGTCTGACTGATTTCAGTCAGCATCATGCCTTCGAGGTACATCCATGTAATAGCATGTTTCAGAACTTCATTACTTTATATAGCTGAATAATATTCCATTGCACAGATTTATCACATTTTGTTGATCCGTTCATCTGTTGATAGATATCTGGGGCACTTCTGCCTTTTGGCTAGTGTGAATAATGCTCCTATGAACATTGGTGTACAAATACCTGTTCGAGTTCCTGCTTTCAATTCTTTTGGGTACACACCAGAAGTGGGATTGCCAAGTCATATGGCAGTTCTATGTTTAGCTTTTTGAGGAACCACTAAACTGTTTTCCACAGGAGCTGCACCATTTTACATTCCCATCAATAATGTACTAAAGTTCCTATTTCTCTGCAATCTTACCAGCGCATGTTATTTTCCTTTCTAAAAAAAATAATAGCCATTCTACTGGGTGTGAGGTGTTATCTCATGGTGGTTTTGATTTTTATCTCCCTAATGACTAAGAAGTTGAGCATCTCTTCATGTGTTTATTGGCCACTGTGTGCATCTTCTTTGGAGAAATGTCTGTTCAAATCTTTTGCCCATTTTTAAAAAATTGGGTTGCTGTCTTTTTGTTGTTGAATTACAGGAGTTCTTTATATATTCTGTATATTAAACCCTTATCAGATATAGGATTTCCAAATATTTTCTTCCATTCTGCTGGTTGTCTTTTCACTTTCTTGTTAATATCTTTGGTGCACAAAAGTTTTTATTTTTGATGAAGTCTAATTTATTTATTTTTCTTTTGTTGCTCACGCTTTTGATGTAAAGTCTAAGAATCCACTGCCTAATACAAAATCCTGAAGTTACTTCTCTATGTTTTCTTCTAGTAGTTTTATAGTTTTGGCTCTTATATTTAGGTTGTAGGTGTATTTTGAATTATTATTATTATTTTTATTATAGTTTGAGGTAGGGATCCACTTTCATTCTTTTGCATGTGGATATCCAGTTTTCCCAGCACCATTAGTTGAAGAGTTTAATCTTTTCCCATTGAGTGGACTTGGCACCCTTGTCAAAAATCAATTGGCCACAGATGTGTGGGTTTATTTCTGCACTTTCAATTCTATTCCATCCATTGGTCCGTATGTCTGTCCTTGTGTCAGGACCACAATGTTTTGATTATTGTTGGTTTGTAGTAAGTTTTGAAATTGGGTGTAGCTTTGTACTAAGTTTTGAAATCAGGAAGTGTGAGTCATCCACCTCTGTTCTTTTTCAATATGTTTTTGGCTATTCAGAGTCCCATGTTCTTCCATATCAATTTTATGATTAGCACATTTCTGTGAAAAAAGCTCTTGGAATTTTGATTGGTACCTGTAAATCACTTTGGGAAGTACTGACATCTTAACTATATTAAGACTTGCAATCCATGAGCATGGAATAGTTTTACATTTGTTTCTTTAATTTATTCCAGTAATAGTTTGCAGTTTTCAACATACAAGTCCTTTACATCCTTGGTTAAATTTATTCCTAGGTATTTTATTCTTTTAGTTGCTACTGTAAATGGCATTGTTTTCTTGATTTCCTTTTTGTATTGTTCCATGCTGGTCAAATACTTCTTTTTGAATTATGGTGCTCTTTCCTTTAAAAGGACAGCTGACTGCATAATATGCAGTTATTAAAGTGGTATTACTAAGTACATCAAAAGCCAGGACCTGAATTCTAAATTTTAAATTACTAACTCACGTGCATTAGCTGTTACCAACAAAAATTACAGAAACCAATCCTAATAGTCTTGGTATTAATGACAATAGATTGTTCATGGTTTTAGGAAGACTGAAGATCACTTTAGTTCTGTTATTCATATAGAAGACATGGCACCAAACAAGACTATGGCGAGCAAAGTGAAAGACCTAAAAATTTACATATCTTTTAATACCAAGACAAATTTACTACACTTTAACCTCTAGTAAAGCCTTTTATTACATAAAGTAAAAGTTCTTTACAGTTTCTCAAAAAGAATCCTAAATTGTCCCTAATTAATCAAAATAAGAATAAAGGAAAATCAGTTATTTTATCAAAATATATGACTAAAGACTAAAATTATGCTCTTCCATAATTTAAAAATGTCCATTTCAAATGGCTTCAAAACTCCATTCATTTGGCCTCCAAAATATTTACACAATTACTCAAAAGACTCCCAAAAATATTACCAATAATAAACAAAGGCAAGGAAATAAATACCACTCTTTTATCCAACATCTTAAAACAAAATAAAAAGAAAATCCATAGCACATTCCCCAGAATGTATGCAGTGACATTAATAACAAAATTAACTACTGCACCAAATATTTTCTCTTATAAGAAATTAGTTACTTAGAACATAAAGGACTTTTGCTCTAATACCAAGTTATGGAATCCCTATATATCCCTCAAGGCATGTGGAAGTTAATCAAGAGACAAGTATGTATTATGAATTTATAATAATGCTAAAATAAGCTATTTTAATCTTTTTTCATAAATTTAAACAATTTACTCTTTGTACTTTGTATCTGATACAAATAAAAACTACCACTTACAATATCTTACTGACTTGTATTATCTACCATTTTACTATATGTATACCATATCTTTCCAAATACACCATTAAATTCCTCGATGTCAGGAAGGCATGAATAACAACAGTTCTGTGTACACAGTGTAAGTTCAATAAATTTGGTTACTAATTACCTTCAAGGCACCAGGTTCAAGTGAAAATGGAAGCAAATTTTGCAAAGGATTAGGAAGAACACTGGTGGAAAAGCACTAAAAGCAGCAGGTGCAGAGCACATATTTCAGGCATTTGGCAGAGCAGAGGAGAGCACCAACACATAAATTTCAAGTTATAGTCACTGAGTATTTGTTTTCAAGTAAATTATCACTGAAGACTGTTTGCTGATCCCAGAATAACAAATTCCAGAGATCTGTCTAATCAAGAGTTCTATCTGTAGAAGTTACTTGGCACCCTGTACCACAGTTACCTCATCAAAACAAGGAAAAATAATTCTACTTCACCTCACAAAATTTTTCTGAAATTCAAATGAGATGTTAATGTATGTTAAAGGGCTTTGTATGCAAGTAACAAGGTACATTAAATGCAAGATATTACTATTATTATAATTATAGATTGAGTCTACCCTTTAACCCAACAATTCTAATTCAAAATGTTTATCCTAAGAATTTAGGTGGACAAATGCACAAAAGTATCGGGTACAAAGATGTTCATAGCAGCTCTGTTTAGAATGAAAAAAATCTGGAAATAATCCAAAAACGTCACAGATAGGCAATTATGAACTTGAGAAAATGTTCAAGATAAATGAAAGCAAGATTGCAAAAGTAGTCTTCCCTTATCAATCTAACTTGATCAGGTCCTCTGTTATATTCCCCATAGGATCCTCTATTTTTCTTTCATTAAGCTCATCACAAATGTGTTTATTTGATAACATGTATCTCCTTCGTTAGACTGTAAACTCCATGAAGGAAGGGAAATATAGTATATATAAATATAAAACACACCTGCATATGGGAGGTGGGGGGGAGGGGGAAAGTCTGCCAGGATTTTAAAGTATAGGAAATCAAAATGAAAAAACAAAAGCAATCTAACAAAAAAACATGCAAATTTTAATTACATCAGTCCTATAAAATCAGACTAAATATGAGATTTGTCAAATCATACCATCAAGCCTATTTGGTTCGATGAATATCTGGAAAACTGTCTCCAATTAAGAAATGACAAAGAATCATGTTGTACCCAAATGCATGTTTCATTTATAAGGAGAATTCTAGAAGAAAAAGCTCTCAAGTCAACATTCTGCCTGGTTAGAATGATGCATATACTGCTTAAAATCCAGCTGGATATTAAAATCAACCCCCAAGTGATTAAGCACATAACTTACCATCTCTAGGCCATATGTGCTCTAATCATAAAATGAGAGATATCTTACCTTCATAAAGCAGAGAATTGAACCAGATGAAAATATGCATTCCCTTTCTACGATGATCTTCCACACTGCATAGTCAATATTTTGGTGAAAAGGCCTCTCATCAAACAGAAACAAAAACAGTTATCATACCGACTTAAACGGTATGATCATGAAAGTGTCCTTCTAGCTGTACTTCCATAGAGGAATATATCCTGAAGAAACCCAGTGACAGCAAACTAGGGCTTTAAAGAAGCATTTAATAGAAAGTAGGATTTGGTTTAGCATGAAGCGTACAAATAATTCATGAGAATTTTTCACTAAACTCAGTTTTTGTGGAAAGAGAATAACACAACACATCATGTAGAACGTTAATCATACATGTGGAAAATCTAGAATAAGAATACTAACATCATTAAGAGTTTAACTGTTTCCAGTTTTCATTTTTGTTCTGAAACTTTGGGAATTTTCTATTGAACAAAGACCTAGAAATTATTTTTTAATACACACATTTTTAAAAACATAGAAAAGTAGAAAGAAAATGTCAAAAAAATCAAAATAAATCTTCACTCAATTCTTCTATGAACAAAAAAAGTATGTTTAAGTATTAAACAAAAAATAAAACAAATCTCAAAGTACTTCCACTGAAAACATTCTTCTCTCCTTTCTCTCCTTTCTACCCCCACAAAACTAAAAATCCATGAAGATAGCCAAAAAGAACATAAAGCTAAAAATATCACAATTAAGACAATCATTCCCTCTAAAATAAGACTTAAACATTTGCCTTTTCTGTAGCTTAAGAAAGATTAAATTAAAGCATTATAAGAAAGTTGTTCTGTTTTTTAATGGCCTCAATGTTAGCAGGTGGAACTGAAACATTGCTGTTTTGGTTTTTTTTTGTTTTTTTTTTCCCTTTAGGCAAGGGAGTAAAGAGTTTATTAAGAAACAAGAGGGGCCGGCTCAATAGCCCAGTGGATAGGGCGCCGGCATACCACACGGGAGGTCCCGGGTTCGATTCCCGGGGACCTCTCCTAGCGGGCAGACCGCCTTGAGAATGGCAAGCCGTCATGGGCAGGCCGGAGCGCCGTGGGCAGGGCAAGAAGCTGCCACGGACATGGCAAAAGCCACCACGGGCAGGGCAGGTCGCCCGCGGATGGAGCGCAGCCAGCCACCCGCGAACTGAAAGCCGCCCGTGAACGGACGCAGAGACCGCCCACAAGCGGGGAAAGCCGCGCCTGCGCAGTGTCCACTCTCGGCGCGTCGCCGCAGCAGGGGGGAGGGGAGATATGTAATAAAATAAATAAATCTTTAAAAAAAAAAAAAAGAAACAAGGAAATGAGAAAAGTACATGGTCCAAGGCATGGACCGTGGGCATACTGCAGAGTGAGTTGTACCTGCTGCTGTTTTGAGATTCTTTAATATCCAAAGGCCACTAAAGAGAAGAAATTAATCATCAATTTGAAATTCAAACATAAACTAGTTATTTACTACTTTTCAGATCACCTAAAAACAATGCAATTACTATGTATGTGTCATAGGCTCATGCCAGAATTTATTTCCAAAATTTGACAGACTTCTGGTTCTTTGCACATACAAGTTTTGATATCATTTTAATTTCAAGACAGATGACAATAAGTGCTCTTCAAAATTAATTCTAGCATTCCACAGTCGACTGTAATACACTTGTTTTAAAAGAACTGACAGTTTGGAGATTTTTAGTCTTCAACCATTACATATTGTTTTCCTTTCCAAATGTATTATCATTAACATCCCTTAGAACAGAAAGTAATCAAAGAGTTTGCCAAAGTAGGAGTCGCATATTCTTCCATCATTTCTCCTTCCAGAGTCTAATATGGTACTCAGCATAAAAGATTTAGGTAGATTTAGGACAATCTACCTGGAGTTTGAAAATCTTCCATTAACAAACATCTACTGTGTGTAGGGCATTGAGGTATTGGGGATAAAATGTAAAATGTTTAAGCTAAAGAGACTCAGTCACTTCCCTCACAGAGTTTATGGTCCAATGAATGAGGTACTATCAAACAATTAAATATATTTCTACAAATGGTGATAAACATCAAGAAGGACAAGAAGGGAAGCCATGAGGCATGTGAATACCTGATCTATTTCGGCAAATGAGGGAAGGCTTCCCTGAGGAAGTTATGATTGAGCTGAAGGAAAAATGGTGTTAGAGAAAGATAACCTGGCCAAGGGGGAGGAGAAATGATTCCTAGCAGAGAACAGAATGTTTGCAAAGATTGTGAGGTAGGAGGAAATGTGGTATGTTGAAGGAACTAAAAGAAGGCCAGTATCATTCATCAGAATTGCATCCGGGGTAAGAGTTATTACAGGGATACTACTTAGGTAGGACGTTACTACAGTTGTCCGGGTGAGACACGATGGTAGCTTAGACTAGGAGGGTAACAACGAAGATAGAAAATAGAAAGCAGATTCAAGAGATATTTAGGAGGAAATCAGTGTAAAGATTAGAGATCTTTTCAGCTGTGAGACCAAACAGAGAGAAGCTAAGTATTTTAGCACATCTGATGTTCCTCTATGACCTAGATGGCTTTTGCAGCCAGGTTCTCTAACAGCAGCAACATTTTAACATAGGTGATTTTAGGAAGTGTGCCAGATAGCTGTGACCAAGACTACATTAAAATTGGGCATGTATTTAAAAAGTAATTATATATTATAGGTCCCACCTCCCAATAATCAGTTAGAAGGATCTCAAAAGATAAGATTACTAGGATTTGCAAGGCACATACTTGCACAATATCACATTATGTCATTTATTTTCTCTCCTTTGTCCTTTTGTGAAAATAAGGTTTCAAGACTTAGGGGAGGATGAAACAGCAATTTATAATATTATGAGTTAACTCAGCATAAATTTACAAAATAACATTTTATATCAGGAATATTATATCATATCTGAGAATATCAGGGAGAAAAATAACCAACATTATATCTTAATAATGCTACAATATCAGGGAAACAAATGTCATTTTAAAACATACAAGATATCAATGTTCAAGATGCATAGCAAGAACAGCAACTTCTACACAGGTTGCTTTTTGATCAGGAAAATGTAAGACATATACACAAAATACTCATCAACTCTATTCCTTTCCTTGTTTAATATGACTAATAAATGGAAATTTCTAGAAATCTTCTTTCTGCATCCAGTAACCAATATAATAAAATTTCTCTTAAGTCAAATAGCTTAAAGTTAACAAGTAGCCTACAGTTCCCCCTTACAAATGGGCAACAACAGTATTTCCCACATATCCCAGTTTTAGAATTCGATCTTCCACTCCCCTACTTCCAAGAACTAAAAAGTTTAAATAAATGGCTAAGGAGAAATAATTTCTAGTGTTTCACTTTAACATACTAGTTCTCCTCCACAGGCCCCAGTCAAAATCTGAAACATGAGTAGTCCCTGAGATATATTCTAAAATCTATTTCCTTCTTGTCCTTGTTCTCTTTTTCTTTCTTTCTTGCTACTTATAGTCCCTTAGTGTTAGGTGATCCAATGGACATATAGGTATTTTCTCTTATATACTATCAGAGCAACACAGCATGCTTGCAGTTTTACAAATTTTCTGACATTGCTATGCTAAAATACACGGTAATTAATACTGTGGTCCCAGACATAATGGTAGCATCCAAAAAGCATGAACAATAGCATGAAAGGGAAATATCACTTAATCAAAACACAAAGGTGTGCAAAGTGTAAGGCAACAAATAACGAAGACTTTTTAATTAATGAGTTATAACATAATTGGTAAAATCTAGAATACATGCCTTATATATGCCTTTGTAACCCATGAGCTGTTAGTAAAAACGTTACATCTGCATGATGGGGAGAAGTTACTAATATAGTAGTTGATCTCTAAAACTATCAATAAATCATTCACAGAACTTCAGGGGGAGAAGGGGTCTTGGTGAACCTTGGTGGCTGAACTGTGTCCTCCCAAAAGACAACTTCAAGTCCTAACCTCCAGTCCTGAGAATGTGATCTTATTTGTAAATAGTCTTTTAAAATGTTATTAGTTAAGATGAGGCCAAACTGGGTTACAGTGGCCCCTAATCCATATGACTGATGTTCGTATAAGAAGAGAATTGGACACAGACAGACATAGAGAAGACAGCCATGTAAGGACAGAGGCAGATGCATATACAAGCCAACAAACCTCTGGGACTACCAGAAGCCGAAAAGAGAAGCAAGAAACAGATTCTTCCCTACAGACTTCAGAGGAATCATGGCCCTGCTAACACATTGATTTCAGAGTTTTAGCCTCTAGACTGTGAGATAATTAATTTCAGTTGCTTTAAGCCACTCAGTTTATGGTACTTTGTTACAGGAGCTCTAAGACAAATGAGTATCTGGTCTAGCTCCTCATTTTACAGATGAGAACATAGACCTGATTTCTGGAAAACAGGAAAGACTTATTACTAAATACTTGTAACATGACAAGACCCCGGTCAGGTTTCCTAACTGGTACCCTTTCTATATCTCCAAGCTTAATTAAAAAAAAAAAAAAAAACACTTTTAAAAAATCTACATATGGATTGAAAGATACATAAATTCCTGAATATATCTTAATTCCTGATACCTTAACCAAAGAAACTTTAAGGTCAGGCAAATTTATGCTTATTTTTAAAAATGCTTCATATCATACTATCTCAAGTATATACCATGACAAACTCTCTATACTCACACACAAACACATACATACATCATATTAAGCTCAATGCTAATTATTTTTGTAATTTAAAAAGTTAAGCTTAAACACTACAGAATATTCTTAAGGAAAATGTCGCTTTAAAGATAAGTCAAAAGGAGAAGAGCAAATCTTAGTTTTCCCTCAGTGACATCAGAAATGCAGAGTGAGAAGATCTAACCTAATGAGCTCTAATTGTTATCTACAGGAACCTCAGATTTTCCACATCAATAGTAAGAGCCCCTACTCCTGCTCCCTCACCAACTGGCTTCTCCAAGTGCTACCCAAGTGCTGGAGCTCCTCAATGCCTTCAGGCAAACTTAGTTACCAAGGGATCACTCTGGGCCCCCAAATGAATGTTTATTATTCTCTAAACAAAGCTTTAGGAATCAGAATAAAAGTCTCATTTAATTTTCCTCTTATCAATGGAAAAGATATGATCTATTGATCTTTCAATAAAAGTCTTTTGAAATCTTCATATGAAACTTGGAACTCACAGGTTCCCTGGAACTCACATGTTCCCTGGAACAAAAACACTAAAGAAACAACCAGACATACCGAAAATTTTTAAAAATGGAAGTCAACTATGTCTGAGTACATCCAGAGAGGCATTTTCTAGAAATCTCTTCTACATGAAGGATGAGCAGCTTCTTTCCTTTTTTTATTATTTAAAAGCCCCTATTCCGATCCAATCTTACTTATCATTAAACATAGGGAAAACTTCCACAGTATGAATTTCCCTTACTCCTTAAACAACAAATAGATCCTGCCCACTAACTTGCTACTCAACCTAAATATTTTTATTTATTTAACAAAGCCTTAACTCTGCATCATTCCCTACCAGAGCTATTACTGATTTTTAAAAAATTCTTCTTAGACCATCCTAAACTTGGACAGAACAATGAAAGCTGTTGGAAGATTATTTTTAGCATGTGGTTGCATGTATGGACACATGCTGCCAAGTCTTTCAACTTTCCTCTCAGTCATAGATCTCCCTGTCTTAATAACCCCAGCAAGAATTTCTTTGTCTTTACAGATTCTGTTCCTTCCCTTCCACACAAAGCTAGGTTATATTCCTAGACATTATTATTTTAAAAAGACCAAATCCTCAGGGATGGTGGTAAAGGAAACCATTTGGTCTTTCAGTGTTGCACCAGAGTTGGTATCAGAGCAAAATGTAGCTCAGTTGGACTGGAAGTTGTGCCTGAATTTGTGTTTTCTCCCCAGCTTGCTACCTGTTGGCAGTGCTGGTGTTGCTGCTCCCGCTGTTGTGTTTCTGTGCTCGGCTCAACCTCCGTGGGGGCTTTGAATGCTGCAGTCGGGGGCTCGGCATGGAGGGGAATGATGTCGAGGCGTAGCCATGTTCACACTCTAATAAAAGAGAGGAAGGAAAAAATACATGATGACAGGAATATACCCAAATTCATGGATCTACAGATCTGAAGTCCTTGCAATAACAGGTTGTTGAAAGTAAGAGAAGAAAGAGGTGAAAATCTCCCATTCTTTATGATTGTAAGATAAAAATTCTAGTCCTTGCCTGGACATCAATCTTGAGACATTATATACAGCCCCAATCCACCACCTGGAAGGCATACTAATATCTCTCCTAAACTAAGTAATTTCTCCCTCCTGTCAGAAATTCTTTGCAAGGATTTTTCTTGACTCAAACACCCTAATCTCTAAGAATCTGTTACTGTTAACCTCAATGATTTCACTCACCTCAAAACTTTCCCTTTAACTCTATTATAATTATTATTCAAATAATTCAATCACCTAATCCTAGAGAGGCATTTTCTCTCTTGACACTCAAGTTCTCCGAGTTCCTGCTCTTTATACCCAATGTCTTTATGTCTCCCTGGGCCTCCATCTCTTAAGGGATCCAATTTCATCACACCTCTGATACAAAGAGGCCCCTATCCCATAATTCTACATCATCCTCCCCCTCTTCAAATGACATTTCCCTTCCTTCACTCTCACACAGCCTCCATTCCTTCCAGCCCAGCTCAGACCCCCTTCTTACCGCACTTTCTTGCCTCTTCCCTCTCAGGTCCCAAGATTCACCACCTAATCCCCAAGAGCCTCTCTCCTCTCCTAGGTGCCAGCTCACCTTGTGCTCCCCTCAAGCCATCCCTCCTGTGCTCCCCTAGCTCTGAGGTCATCCCTTCCCTAAGCCGGGACCCCTCCTCTCCCCCTCTCTTAGC
>PVKH010035759.1:0-11691 GCA_004027955.1 Chaetophractus vellerosus
CTGCCTTGAGAATGGCAAGCCGCCATGGGCGGGCCGGAGCTGCCGTGGGCAGGGCAAGAAGCTGCCACGGACATGGCAAGAGCCGCCACGGGCAGGGCAGGTCGCCCGCGGATCGAGCGCAGCCAGCCACCCGCAAACTGAAGCAAGCGCCGGCCGTGAACCGACGCAGAGACCGCACACAAGCGGGGAAAGCCGCGCCTGCGCAGTGTCCACTCTCGGCGCGTCGCCGCAGCGGGGGGAAGGGGAGATATGTAATAAAATAAATAAATCTTTAAAAAAAATAAAAAATAAAAAATAAAATAAAATACTAAAAGAAAAATCGCATGGGATAAGCACGGCCTCCACTGAGGCAAATCCTGAAGGCACCAACAGCTGGAGGTTGTCAACTACTCCTTGCAGCTGATTGTTTCTGAACGGCCACCCAAGTTACACACCTCCATGGCTGCCCATACATTAACAGAAGCACCGAAACATCTGAAGGATAGTGGTCAGACAAGGTGGTGGCCAGCTAGAGAGGTGTGATCTACGGCAGCTCTCCGTCAGGTAAACTAGGAGCTAGACAAAGTCCTCACTCGGTTAACAACCACTCATCTGTACTACAGCACACAGAGCCCTTCGTGCTGTACATGAACCTCTCATCACCATACGGTTTACATAAACCATAAGGGTTAAGCTATTTTAGGGAGAGAGTCCTTGTTTGGGACATTCGTCAACAGTTTCTGTTGAACTGGGATCTGATTCCCACTTAGAACAAATAAAAACTAATACATGTTACATGAAACACACCACCGCATCACAACATGTGCTCTTGGTAAAGCATTTCACTGAAACTACAATTGGACCAACCAGATCTCAAAAAAATCCAACTCAGAACTCAGAAACTGCCAGTTCCCTCACCTAAACGTGGTTGCTTGTTCGCACAACTCTAGATAAGTGATGGTAGTTGAGAAACCCCATGGTTAGCAACCAAGATAAGTGATGGTAGTTGAGAAACCCCATGGTTAGCAACCAAGAACAACATCCGCAAAAATAGTGAAAATATTAGAGGAGGAAAACAGATCATAAGAGCTGCAATACTGCAAAACAACAAAAGTTGGCAGCGTTGGACACACCTTGCCTTATACAGGACTTTTGCCTCAGCCTCCAGCTCCATTGTGGGAATGAGGCAGCATAGTGGTTCCAGGATCTCTGCACCCCACCCACACCATTACCCTTCCTGAGGAGCTGGTGAGGGAAGGTAAGAAAAAAAAATACAAGCAAGAAGCTCGCATACAACACAACCTCACAGTCATAGCTAGGATATGGTCTGATACTGGAAAGAAGATGGGAAATCAGTTAAGTGTTTTCAGCAAGGAATAGCCTTATTTGATTTTAGAAAAATTCACTTTGGTGTTAAAGGATTGGAACAAGATGAGATAAACAACAAGGCAACCAGATAAGAAGTTACCATAATAATTCAGGTGAGAAATGACTAGATGGCAGTGGAAGGGACAATAAGACAGATGCCAGAAACATTCAGGAAGTACAATGGTCAGGATCTGTGGGCAAGATAAATCATGGGGATTAGTGAGAAGGAAGAACTGCAGATAAAACTATAAGATTATAAAGGCCAGACCAAGTAACAACCTGTATTCAGGTAAAGACTGTTAGAAGGGTTGACTGTGGCCAAAACAGACTTTGAAAAACTTCAGAGAAAGTAGCTAGCCCTAATGACTTCAATGTTGGTCTTGAAAATTTTTTAAAAGAATCCTTAATTGCTCTGAAACCTGCATTTAATTTTAAATACATGGTACAGACAGTATGTATATGGCTGTACTCTTTTTATTCAAAACACCTTTGACTATAATCTCTAAACCAACGTGGATGATTTCTGTTTAAAGACCCTCCACCAGAAGCATACACCTTCCTTTTGACCACACAAAACCCTCTTTCCTCCTCTCCTCAGTAACTTAGTGCCTGTTCCCCTCTAGCACAGGGCATAGGGACTCCTTGAGGGCCAAGAGCACACCAACCATCTTTACTGCCCTTTAACAGTGAGCACAGGGTCATCCAGAGTCCCCACTTGATAAATACACACGCTACAACACACACAATATATATCTTCAATTCAAACAATATTTTAAAATAAGGGACGAAATACAATACTTGTACATTTAAGAATATATAACATTCAAGGGTCTGCACTTAGACACAGTTGCAAATACACAGTAGGGAACATAAATAGGGAACAAAATTTAGATTCATTAATACAAATGGAACATAAATATGTTGCATTATGTTTGCTTAATTGTTCTAAAAAGAGTTAAAATAAATTTATATCACTCTGATATTTACATACCATTATAACTAAAGATAAAATTACTTAAAATGAAAGTAAATATTAAGAATTTATAGTTGCATTTAACAAACAGTAAAATGGCCTAAAAACAAACATTTAAACAGAACTGAAAAGTTTCCAAACAGTAAAACCATTAAGACAGACTCACATTTATAAGGTACAAAGGGCCACAATATAATGAAATGTACTTTACACAGAGTGTATAAAATTTTAGCTTGCAAATATCTCCCTCAAAAGTTAAAGTGGGGAAAAGTTCATTAATTACTAATCCACTTTAGCATTTTAGATAATTTAGCTCAAATTTCTGCTATTAGACATAAATTTTAATCGAAAACTGGTGAAGTATTTTAAATCAGGAAGAAATGTCTCAATACTAAAATGACTTGGCTTTCTCTATGGTAGAATACAGGAATAATAAAGCAGAATTACTATTTATTACAATTCTCACATATTAGATGGATCTTAACATGAAATTGCAATACAGGCTCTTAAAACCTGAGAGAGCATGATCTAGATTAGAGCATGAGTGTTACGGTCAAACCTGGGCACCACCCTGCTCTGTGACCTTCGGCAAGGGACTTAACCTGAGTTGCTTCAGTTTCCACGTCTTTAAAATGAGTATGACCTCAGATTTGACAGGAGGATCAGATCACACATACACAGTCTTTCCTGCCTTTGCAGAGTTTGGGTTCCTGTGCTCTTCGATTCAGCACCTAAATCTTTCACCCCCACTTTAACCTCCTCTCTGTGGGCCCATGCCTTGATACACGCCAAGAGGAAATTCACTTGATCTTGACAGTCAGGTATAAACACCTCAAAAAAGTTCATTTCCTATTATTTGTCACATGATTCCCTAAACTCCTACCATCTGGCTTCTGGTCACATTAAACTACTGAAACTACTGACATCACCTTCAAACCTGATCACAGTACCCAGCACTAACGTGTATAAAACGTACATAGCACTTCATACATGCTGGGCATTTTCCTTAGCACCTATGTTGTATATTAACTCATTTAATCCTCACAACCACCTTAGGAGTACTTGAGCCAGATGAGGCAACTGAGGCAGAGAGGTTAAGGATATTATTCAACCTTTCCTTACACAATTGGTAAGTAAGAGAGCTAGTAACAGGATTTGAA
This sequence comes from Chaetophractus vellerosus, assembly GCA_004027955.1. Lineage (NCBI taxonomy): Eukaryota > Metazoa > Chordata > Mammalia > Cingulata > Chlamyphoridae > Chaetophractus > Chaetophractus vellerosus. The sequence goes on from PVKH010035759.1 coordinate 3,481, forward strand.
GCCAGGTAATCTGGTTTATCTCACATCTTCCTCGTTGCTTTTAAAACTGTCCGAGTTTCTCCCTCATTCCCGCCAACCCTTGACAATCTTTAGATTTTTTAAATAAAATCTAAAAAAAATAATAAAAAGTAAAGTCTTTCTTCCATTCTTGACTGTCATCTGTCCAGTTCATGTCCTTGATTAACATGTAACCACTTATATTGCTTTTGTGTCCTCCAATTTTTTTTTTATTTTCTTATTTTTTTGAGGTACCGGGAACTGGGGTTAGAATGGGAAGCCAACAATCAACCACTGAGCCACATCGGCTTCCCTGAGTTGGTTTTTCATTTGTTTTGCTTGTTGTTTTTGTTTTTTGAGGAAGAACTGGGAACTGAAACCCAGGACCTCTCATGTGGGAGGCGGGTGCTCAGCTGCTTGAGCCACAATTTCTTAATGCAGATAGAAACGCATTTTATTTCCCCTTTTCCTACAAAATGTGACTCTTTCGTATCATTTAGCCATTCTAAGGGATTGGACATTTAGGTTGCTTCTATTCAAAGCTGCAGTGGCTAGCCTTGAGTGTACAACTTTTCATATGTGTGTGAGTATATTTGTAAGAAATTCCCAAAGGCAGGATTTCCAGGTAGGATATATGCATTTGTATTAGACAGATATGGCCAAATTACTCTCCATGAGGATGGTTACACTCCCAACAGTAAGTTTTATTTTCCTCATAACTTCAATAATGGAATGCAGTATCAAATTTCTGGATCTCTGCCAACCCATTTTTAAAGCAATTTTATTGATATATATTCACATACCATGCAATCTTTATAAAGTGTACAATCAATGGTTTTTAGTCTGATCAGTGTTGTGCATTTATCACAATATTACCCATATTCATATTTCACATGAGGTTTTATTATACTATACTATGTTACATTTTTTAGCTTTCCTTCTAGAAATATACATGACCTTAGGTTGTGCTTTCATTTCCAACGATGTACAACTTTTTGCCAATTCTTCACGTTAAGCTTCATCTTTTCATTCTCTAACCTCATTCTAGTTTCTGGTAACCCATATTCTAGTTATTAACTCCATGAGATTACACAATATATTTAGTTCATAAAAGTGCAATCATACAATACTTGTCCTTTTGTGTCTAGTTTGCTTTACTCAACATAATGTACTCCAGGTTCACCTATGTTGTTATATGCTCATAACTTCATTTCTTCTTACAGCTGCATAGTATTCTGTCGTGTATACATGCCACAGTTTATACATTCATTGGTTGATGGATACTTGAGTTGTTTCCACCTTTTGACAATTGTGAATAACGCTATGAACATCGGTGTGCAGATGTCTGTTTGTGTCACTGCTCTCAGTTCTTCTGGGTATATACCTGGCAGTGGTATTTCTGGGTCACATGGCAAATCTATATTCAACTTCTTTAAGAACAGCCAAACAATCCTCCACAGAGGCTGTACCATTCTACATTCCCACCAAAAGTGAATAAGTGTTCCTATCTCTCCACATACTCTTCAACACTGGTAGCTCTCAGGCTTTTTTAAGTGGCCATTCTAATAGGTGTGAAATGATATCTCATAGCTTTGATATGCAATTCCCTAATCACTAGGGATGTTGAACGTTTTTTCATTAGTTTTTTCACCATTTGTATTTCTTCTTTGGGCAAATGTCTGTTCAAGTCTTTTGCCCATTTTTTAATCAGATTGTTTTTATTGTTGAGTTGTAGCATCTCTTTATAGATCATGGATATTAAACCCTTATCAGATACGTGATTTCCGAATATTTTCTCCCATTGAGTTGGCAGCCTTTTCACTCTTTTGACAAAGTCCTTTCAGGTCCCATTTATATATTTTTTTATTTTGTTGCTTGTGCTTCCGGTGTAAAATCCAAGAACCCACCACCTACCACAAGATCTTGGTGTTTCTCTATATTTTCTTCTAGTAGTTTTATAGTCCTGGCTTGTATATTTAGATCTTTGATTCATTTTGAGTTGATTCTTAAATGGGGAGTAAGATAGGGGACCTTTTTCATACTTTGGGTTATGGATAGCCAGTTCTCCCTGCACCACTTGTTGAAGAGTTTTGTCTCAGTAAAGTAGGCTTGATAGGCTTATTATTTTTTTTTAAATCAGTTGACCATAGAGCTGTGGGTTTATTTCTGAACTCTCAATTCGAGTCCATTGATCAATGTATCTATCTTTAGGACAATACCATGCTGTTTTGACCACTGTAGCTTTGTAATATGTTTCAAGATCAAGCAGTGTAAGTCCTCCCACATCGCTCTTCTTTTTTAGGATGTTTTTAGCTATCTGGGTGCCCTTTCCCTTCCAAATAAATTTGGTAATTGCCTTTTCTATTTCTGTAAAGTAGGCTGTTAGAATTTTGATTGGTATCGCATTGAATCTGTAGATTAGTTTGGATAGGATTGACATCTTCACGATGTTTAGTCTTCCAATCCACAAATGCAGAATGTCTTTCCATTTGGTTAGGTCTTCTTGATTTCTTTTACCAGTGCCTTATAAAGTTTTCTGAATATCAGTCATATACATCTTTGGCTAAATTAATTCCTAGGTATTTGTTTCATTTTGTTGCTATTGTGAATGGATTTTTTTTTCCTGATTTCCTCCTCAGATTGTTCAATACTAGTGTAGAGAAACATTACTGATTTCTGCATGTTGATCTTGTATCCTGCCACTTTGCTGAACTTGTATATTAGGTCAAGTAGCTTTGACATAGACACTTTGGAATTTTCTAAATATAGGATTAAGTCATTTTTTTTTTGTTAGTCTAGCTAATGGTTTGTCAATTTTAATGATCTCAAAGAACCAGCTTTGGGGTCTGTTGATTTGTTGTAGTTGTTGTTGTTCTCAGTTTCATTTATTTCTGCTCTAATCTTTATTATTTCTTTCCTTCTGCTTGCTTTGGGAATGGTTTGCTGTTCTTTTTCTAGCTTCTCCATTTGTTCAGTCAGATTTTTTATTTTTAGCTCTTCTTTTTTAATGTACGAGTTTAGGGCTATAAATTTCCCTCTCAGCACTGCCTTTGCTGTATCCCATAAGTTTTAGTAAGTTGTTTTCTTGTTTTCATTCATCTCAACATATTTACTAATTACACTTAAAATTCCTTCTTTGACCCACATTTAGGAGGGTGTTGTCGGCCTCCACACATTTGCAAAAATTCTTCTTTACCATCTATTATTGATTTCCAGTCTCATTCCATTACGATCTGAGATGGTGCTTTGTATAATCTCAGTCTTTTTATATTTATTGAGATCTGCCTTCTGACCTAACTTGTGGTCTACCCTGGAGAATGATCCATGAGCACTTGAGAAGAATATATAACCCACTGATTTGGGATGCAATGTCCTGTACATGTCTGTTAAGTCTAGCTCATTTATCATATTGTTCAATTTCTGTTTCCTTGTGGATCTTCTCTTCTAGTTGTTCTATCTAATGATGTGAGTGGGGTGTTGAAGTCTCCAACATTACTGTAGGGATGTCTATTTCTCCCTTCAGATTTGCCAGAGTTTGTCTCATGTATTTTGGGGCACCCTTTTAGGCGCATAGATATTTATGACTGTTACTTCTTCTTGGTGGATTGTCCCTTTTTATTAATATATAATGGCCTTCTGTATCTCATAACTTTTTTGCATTTAAAGTCTGTTTTGTCTGATATTAGTATAGCTACCCCTGCTTTTTTTTTTAATTACTGTTTGTGTGTAGTATCCTTTTCCAACCTTTCACTTTTAGCCAGTTTGTATCTCTGGGTCTAAGGTAAGTCTGTTGTAGACAGCATATGGATGGCTCCTGTCTTTTTTAATCCATTCCGTCAGCCTATATTTTTTTATTGGGGAGTTTAATCCAGTCACATTCAATGATATTACTGTAAATCAGGGGTTCTTAACAAAGGGTCCAAGAGCTTGAACTGAAATTTAAAAAAAAACAAACCATTCTTGTGGGGACATGGTGGTGCAGGTGTGATATATTTATTAAATAATGCACAGTATAGTGTATTTCAGGGGGTCCATGAGCCTGAATTGAAAAAAAAAATCAACTTATCTTTATTTTTTCTGACCTCTAACTGAAATCTAGCATTTTCTTCACTTACGAATGTATGCAATAAATTACAGTAGTATTCATTTCATATCACATTACAATTGCTGCATATCTTGAAAAATCGCTTATGCTCATCCATACTTTGAAATTATGGTAGTTGTTAGACTGACGCTAGTTGAGTATCATAAAACTATCTGCTGCTACATTCTGAGAAGGGGTCCGTGGTTTTCATGTGACTGGCAAAGGAGTCCATGGGAAAAAAAAGGTTAAGATCCCCTGCCCTAGAACATTTTTTTCCAGGCCATTTCTGCTTGTCTTCTATTTATTTTTCTAGGAGAGAAGAAAGTCCCATGTCTTTTTAATCTACCATCTTCCCAGAAGTGGATCTTTGCCAACCTTATAGGGAAAAAAAAATGTACCTTGCGGCTTCCAAAGAGCCACCTGTATTTCCTTTCCCACGAACTGTCTATTCACATGCCTTGCCCATTTTTCTAGTGTGTTATTGGTCTCTCTCACCAATTCCTAGGAGTTCTTTATATATTAGGGTGATTAGCCTTTTGTATATAATATAATTTGTAAATATTTCTTCCTAGTTTGTCATTTGACTTCATTTATGAAGGTATTTAACATTTGAAATTCATAGGCAGTTAAGTGACAGATTTATTTTATGCCTTCTAGATTAAGCCAATTAGACATATACTTCAGAATTAAAGAAATATATTAAAGAATTTAACAGTATGTGTTTAAACTTTATTTTGAAATATTTTTAAACTTACGGAATAGTTGCAAAGATAGTCTAAAGATTTTGCACACACCATTCTTTATAGATCTCCAGCTAATAAATTCAGAAGGCATTAAAGAACCAAACATTATATTGCAACTCCTAATAAATATGGAATCTACGCAATCATCAATGGCTACTAAAACCATTAGATGAAATGCTGATGGAAGACTTTATAATGGATGAATTAGACTGACAATACCTAAAGCTGAGCACATTTTTTCCTCCCTACCCCCTTGTTGTTTGCATTTTCCATGTCTGTTCATTGTTTGCTTGTCTTCTTTTTTTAAGGAGGCACTGGGAAATGAACTCAGGACCTCCAATGTGGGAGGGAGGTGCCTAATTGCTTGAGCCACCTCTGCTCCCTGTTTTGTTGTGTCTCTCATTATGTTTTCCTCCTTGTGTCTCTTGTTGCATCATCTTGCCATGCGAGCCCATCGTGTCAGCTCACTGTCTTGCTTGTCTTCTTTAGGAGGCACTGGGAACCAAACCCGGGACCTCCCATGTGGTAGACAGGAGCTCAATCACTTAAGCCACATCTGTATCCCTGGTCTCTTTTTTTTTTTCACTTTTCATTTTATTTTTTAAAAAAGATACTTAGATTACATAAATGTTACAGAGAATATGCAGGGGATTCCTGTATGCCCCACTCCCCACACCTCCCACATTTTCCCATCTTTCATTAGTGTGGTATATTCATTGCAATTGATAGACACATTTGGAGTATTGCCACTAAGCATGGATTATAGTTTACATTGTAGTTTACACTCTCTCCCACTCAATTCTGTAGGTTATGGCAAGATATATAATGGCCTGTATCTGTCTCTGTAATGTCATTCAGGACAATTTTCAAGTTCTGAAAATGTCCCCATATTACATCTGTTTTTCCTCTCCCTACCCTCAGAATCTCCAATGGCCACTGCCTCCACGTCAGTGAGATTTCTTCCATTGCTAGAATCACAATAAGCTTATAGTAGAATACTAGTAAGTCTACTTTAGTCCATAGTTCATTCCCCAATCCTGAGGACTGTGGGATGGTGATGCCCACTCTATCTTTAATTGAGGGGGTACTTCCATCCCATACAGCTGATGGATGGGACTCTCTTGCTTGCAGTTGTAGACACTCTTGGTTCCTTGGTATGTTGGTTATCCATTATTAACTCCTTATTAGTTGTCCTGGGCAAGTCCAATGAACTGGAGATTCGGTGTTGCAACCCTGTTGAGATTCAGGGCCCAGCTGTCACATGGATAGCCCAAAGATTTAAGTCTCTTGGACATACACCTACCAACTTTAGTCCTAATTATAAGTTCAAATAGAAGGATACTAGAGCCATGTGTAGGGAAACCACAACTGAGTCCAACTCTGTCACAATGGAGAACATAAATTCCAAAGTAGGACACACTGGCAAGGGACCAAACTCCCAAGCTCTCTGCCCTGACTATAGTGTCTGGTTGTGTCCAGAGCCCTCAGGAGCCCCACTATTTGGGGGTAATATCTACTTTGGTTGTCAATAACATCCTGCTGAGACGTGCATAAGCATTACCTCTGGAATGACTTCCTGACTCACTTTGAAATCTCTTAGCGCTATAAACCCATTTGTCTTTACCTTTCCCCCCTTTTGGTCAAAGTCTTTTATTTTTTATTTTTTCCAGTTCCATTGCTTGTTGGTACTTGGTAGCAATCCCTCGGTGCCAGGGAGGCTCATCCCTGGGAGTCATGTCCCACGCTGGGGGGAAGTTATTGTGTTTATATGCTGAGTTTGGCTTACACAGAGGCCACATTTGAGCGACAAAGAGGCTTCCAGTAGGTAATTCTTAGGCACCCTACGACACTAGGCTAAGTTTCAAGAACAAAGGCTCATAAGCATAGTCGTCAATATCAAGAGCCCATCAGTGGATCATCATCCTTCACTAGTCATTGCTCCTGTATTTGGGGGACTGTGGCTGTTCCATTAGAGAATGTGGCAGAGCTCCCTAAGATGGGCAAAATTTGATCAAATTTAAGGGTTTTGTTTTGTTTTGTTTTGTTTGGCAAGTCTCTAACTCTAACTACAGTATATAAAGCAATTTAGGGTCTAAAGGAACATGTTAAACTCAATCATGAGGATATGATGAGCAAAATGCAGAATGTGGGAGATGTTATCAGACAAATGACCTTGTCTCTTCTATAACAAATTATTAGGGAATAAGTAGGAAGAGAAAACTGTAACAAAATAAAGGAAACTTATCAAATGTAATCTGTGACACTTGTTTAGACCCTGATTCAAACAAACCAACTGGTAAAGAGACACCTATGAGAAAAATCAGAACACTATATACATTATTTAAATATTTAATATTAAGGAAGTGTTCATTTAAGATGTGATAATATGCCACAGTGTATTAAAGTTCTCCAGGGAAACAGAACTGACAGAAGACATGTAAATATTACGAGATTTTTATAAGAATTGTCTCACATAACTTTGGAGATGGGCACAGTCAAATTCCATAGGGTAGACCACAAGCTGGGAACTCCAATGAAGGTTTTTGATGAATTCCTCAGGAAAAGCTGGCTGGGTGAAGTAGACATGGAAGTTCTCTTCTCTGACTGTTGAAATCATCACTTCACCTTTTAAAGCCTCCAACTGATTGTCCTCAACAATGAGAGCATTCTTGTCTAATCTCCTCAGTTGACTGTAGACATGATCAACCACAGATGCAATCAACTTACTGATGAGTTAAGTGCATGAAATATCCTCACAGTAACAATCAGGCCAGTGTTTACTTGACCAAACAACTAGACATCAAATAGTCAAGTTGACACATGAACTTAACCATCACAATCCATCCTTTGTCAACATGGCACCCATGCCTATCTCCTTATACCATATTTAATCTCTAAGTAAAAACAATAATATCCATATTTTTGCCTAACAATACTCAACTGTACTACATACAAACAGAAATGCACTAACTTCCCCAGAAGATGGTGCAAGTTCTTGGGTGAAATTCACTCTTAAAGTATTTAAGTTATAGGATGTCAAGTTTATTATGAGAAGTTAACACAACTTATGTCATATGATAAAGGGATAAGATAGGGAAGGAAACAAAGATATTTGATAGGGGCCGGCTGGATAGCCCAGTGGATAGGGTGTCGGCATACCACATGGGAGGCCCCGGGTTTGGTTCCTGGGGACCTCTCCTAGTGGGCAGACAGCCTTGGGCGGCCTAGTGGCAAGCCACCATGGGCGGGCCAGAGCCGCTGTGGGCAGGGCAAAAAGCTGCCACGGACAGGCAAAAGCTGCCATGGGCAGGGCAGGTCGCCCGCGAATGGAGTGCAGCCAGCCACCCGCGAACTGAAAGCCGGCCGTGAATGAAAGCAGAAGCCGCC
>PVKH010035760.1:0-11690 GCA_004027955.1 Chaetophractus vellerosus
AGCTAATGAAAACCAAACAAAATTAGAAGTTCAGTTCCTCCGTTGTACTAGCCATGTTTCAAGAGCTCTACAGTCACATGCGGACAGTGGCTACTGTCATGGATGGTGCAAAGATGGAACAATTCCATCGTTGCAGAAAGTCCCATTGGACAGCACTGGCCCAGAGAACATAGAGAGAGAAGATAATGTAGGACAGAACCTAGAAACATTTCATGGAGGGCAGAAAAGACTAAACCAGGAAAGTGCCTGGGAGCAGAAAGGGGGTAAGAGAAAACAGGAGGCAGAATGGAAGGCAACAGAAGAGACATTTCAAGATGGGAGTGGCCACCTCTAATGACACAAAGAGGGTAAAGGAGACAGGACTGGGAAAATATCCACAAAATTGAAAGACACAACCTAGGCAGGAAGAGTTGCTTAGGGGTAGTGATCGTAGAAATCAGACAAGCAAGGGTCAAAAAACTGATGGCTGACGCAGTGGACAAGAGTCCAGGCCACACAAGGCCACTAGGCTGCGTAAAGAAGGACAGTCTTAAGCCTGAGAGCAGTGGGAAGTGCTACGGTTTGAAGCTGGGAGACATGACTCCCCGGATAAGCCTGAGAGTGCTTCCAGGAAGATGGTGGACTAGAAAGATGTGGGACTCTCTTCTCTCCTGGAAAATAGCTAGAGGACAGGCAGAAATGGCCTGCAAAAAAGTCTTCTAGGGTTTAGGACACCAGGGGAAGGCTGAACACTGCCCAAAAGAGAGAGACAAGGAAAAGAATCGCAGAGGCAAAACTGTGAGTTAAAAGGGGTGCTGGCACCATTCCCCATACTAAAGACACTTTTGAATACTTAGGCCTCTGGGCCTGCGGCTACAGGCAAAGGGGGCCCCAGGGATCCACCTCCCCAGGAAAGGGGAGAGAGGGACACAGCTCAAGGCTGACTCAGCTTTTGACACACAAATTTGGTCTGCTGTGTCTGCTGAGCCTTTCCAGGCCAGGTGAGTCTATACAGTGGTTTGTCCTGGGAGCCAGTGAAGGACTGGAGAAATACGACCCTCCCTTGCAATCTCCCTCTCTTCTAGCTGGGACTAACTGTTGAGGATGCCTCAGGAAAAGGGAGAAAGAGGGACAGAGACTAAGGCTGACTCAGCTTTTGACTCACAAATTTGGTCTGCTGTGTCAGGTGGGCCCTTCCAGGCCGGGTGGGCCACACCATTGCTTGCCTTGGGAGCCAGCAAGGGGCTAAAAAAGATGCAACCCTCTCAATCTCCCTCTCTGCTACCTGGGACTGATTGTTGAAGATGCAGGGGGGAATAGAATTATTCCCTACATGGGAAAAGGGATAAGGCTGCCAGCAAAGGTTGGAGAATTGCCTCAGAGAAAGTTTGAACTAAGAGGCTCTTGGCGTCCAGGGAGGATCCACTATCACATCGATCCAGTCCATGTGGCAGCAAACACACTCCAACCAGGCACGGAACTGAGAGAGCTGCCAAAGAGCTCCCGGTGCTGGCTGACCAAGGAAGTGCATGTGAGGAAATTAAAAGTAAATACGAGGCCTTTTCCAGCCTTTACAGCCTCCCTCCCCAGGGCCCTAGGAAGCGGGTCTGCAACCAATTGCTGGGACCAGAGCTAAGTTTTGAGCAACTAACAGGGACAATCCTAAGACCCAGAACTGGATGAACCAAGAATCAAAGAGCAGCAGTAACACACGGCCTCCCACCACTAAATCCCTACGAAAGAGAGAGCAATTGAGCATCTGAGTAAGCTCACCATCCTGATCAGATGCCTGGACATCAGCAAAGCATTATGAGCCGTACTAAGAAAAGGGAAAACATGGCCCAAGAAAAGGAATATATTTAAGCCCCAGAAGAGAGGCAGGATTTAAGACAACTAATTAACAAGATGCACACAAATTTCTAAAATCAAATGAATGAGTTGAAAGACAATATGGCTAAAGAGATAAAAGACATCAAGAAGACATTCAGTCAGTGCAAAGAATCTGAAAACCTAAACAGAAAAGTAACAGAGATCATGGGAATGAAAGACACAATAGGTTTGATCAAAAACACATTAGAGGGATACAACAGCAGACTCAAAATGACAGAATAAAGAATAAGTGGCACCGAAGACAGAACAGCTGAAATTGAAGAGAGAAAAGAACTGAGAGAGAAAAGAATGGAAGAAATTGAGCAGGGGCTCAGGGAGTTGAATGACAACATGAAGCACAACGTGTGTGTGATGGGAGTTCCAGAAGGAGAAGAGAAGACAAAAGGGACAGAAAGAGTATTTGAGGAAATAATGGCTGAAAATTTCCCAACTCTCAAGAAAGAAATGAACTTACATGTCCAAGAAGCACAGTATACACCAATCAGAATAAATCTGAATAGACCTACTCCAAGACACATACCACTCAGAATGTCCTATGTCAAAGATAAAGAGAAAATCCTGAGAACACAAGGGAGAAGCAAACCATCACATACAAGGGATTCCCAAGAAGACTCATTATGGATTTCTCATCAGAAACCGTGGAGGCGAGAAGACAGTGGTATGATACAATTAGGGTACTGAAAGAGAAAAGCCTACAGTGAAGGTGAAGAGACCAAATGGCAGCTAGAGGAGAACATGAAACTAAAGGAGACCCAAGAGGCCGGATGTATAGCCCAGTGGATAGGGCACTGGTACACCACATGGGAGGCCCCGGGTTCAGTTCCCGGGGACCTCTCTGAGTGGGCAGATGGCCTTGAAAAAGGCAAGCTGCCATGGGCAGGGCAAAGCTGCCGTGGGCAAGGCAAAAAGCTGCCACGGGCAGGACAGAGCCACCATGGGCATGGCAAGTCACCCGTGAAACATGGAGCTGCCGCCCGTGAAACACGGAGCAGAGCAGCCCGCAAAACACGGAGCTGTGCTGCCCACAAAACACGGAGCGGAGCCGCCTGTGAAACGGAATGGAGCCACCAACGCGCAGGGCGAGCCACCTGCACGGAGGGCCGACTTGGCACGTTGCCGCAAAAACGGGGGGAGACAAGAAGCAGACATAGAAGAACACAGAAGAATGGACACACAGCAAGAGCAAGCAGAAAGGGGGGGGGGATATGTAACAAAAAACAAACAAAAATGGATAAAAGTAAATAAATAAATCTTAAAAAAAAATAAAATAAAATGAAGGAGACCCAAGAAAGAAGACATGGAAAAAAGAGAAGAATGAGATACCATGATCAGTTAACTGATGCCTTAAATTCGTGGTGTGACTAGTTTACTATTTGTTGTGAAGTTGATCTTACTGGCACTGTACTTCACAGAAAAGCAGAATTGCTTTGCCAACATTTCAGGGGATAGCAAATGAGTTACTTAAGCCAACAACTTAAATTCTGAGTTAATGCTGAAAGCCTAAGAATAAAGCTACATAAGCTTTACTGAAGAATAATTTAGGGACTGAATAACACAGCGAACCCAGTGGTGGGTGAAGACTGTGGTTAATAGTACAAATATTAGAATGTTCTTCTATGAACTAGAACAAATGTACATCTATTACAAGGTGGCAAGAATACAGTTGGTGCACGGGAAAATACAATAAATGTACCTAATGGACTACAGTTAATACCAATATTGCAATATTCTTGCATCAACGTCAAAGAAGGTGCTATGTCAACTTTACAGGCTATTAACGGGGGGCGGGGGCAGTTGGGCTATTTTCTTTTGGACTAAGGAAGAAGTTCACAGGTTTACTGGGGCGATGACTGCACAGCTCTGTGATAAGAGTGAGAGCCACTGAGTACACTTCGGACAGAATGTACAAGGCATGGGGCTGTATACCACAGTAACCATGTGGTGGAAGATGGACTGGGGTTAACCGCACAGATATGAGAGCATTCTCTCATGAACTGTAACAAATGTACAATACTAATACACAGTATTAATAATAGAGGGTATGTGGAAGTTTGATATTGTTTATGAATTCCAAAAATAGATATTGGATTATGTTTGTAAACTGGACTATCTGAGGTTTCATATTTACTTGATTAAATTATGATTAGGGCTTTGATTGGGCCATGTCAGTAGGGCATTGAGTCCCTGACCCTTGGTGGGTGGGGTCTCACAGATAAAAGACACGGCAAAGGACAGAGTTGGAGTTTTGAGCTGGAGCCCGGGAAGTGACACAGGAGAAGAACAGAGAAGAAGAGAGACGGTTCCTTAGACATGGCAGAAGCCCCAGGGAGAAAGACAGAGCTATTCACCTGATAGTCTACAGCTGGCCTTGTGGAGAGAGCACAGCAGCTGAGCCCAGAGAGATAAGAGCCCCGGAAAGAGAGAAACCCAGGAAGCCTGAACCCTGGCAGATATCGCAACCATCTTGTCCCAACACATGGCAATAGACTTTGGTGAGGGAAGTAACTTATGCATTATGGCCTGGCAACTCTAAGCTTCTACCCAAAAATGAATACCCTTTATAAAAGCCAACAGATTTCTGGTATTTTGCATCAGCACTCCTTTGGCTGACTAATCCAGGGTGTACAGAAAAAATATACCAAGTATATGCTATGGACCAGTTAGTGGTAATAGTCTGATCATGTTCTCTCATAATCTGTAACAGATGCCCCACAACTATGTAAGGTGTTGGTAGAAGGGTGATATATGGAAATTCTGCACATTATGCTTGACAGTTTTGTAAACTTACAACTTCTCAAAAAAAAAAAAAAAGAATAAAGCTCAGTAAGCTTAGAATCCCATTTAGAGATAACAACAATTGATAGGTAATATCTAAAGGGCTACAAAATATATGATCACATTTTGCTGTTAAATCTAATGTCACAATATGAGCAATTCTGTTCCTTTAGAGCGGACGAAGATATTATCTAGAAGCCCACAGAATCATTAGGGTGGGTAAGTACCAGGGTATAGCCCCAAATAAGAAATCACCTCCATTGCTGGTACAGCCCCAGGTAAGAAATTACCTTCATTGCTGGTCCCGGAGTCACATCATCCAAGACATGTGCACAGATGTTAATCACCTTCAGCAGGTGAGAGAAGAGCTGTTCCACCATTGGGACCAGGCTTCGGTCACCCAGAGCCGGCCAGATCTCTTCTTGTTTGGTGGCTGATGGGTTGGCTTCTTCGTCAGTGGTCCATGAACTTCGCAACGATTTGGGAGCACTGGCTGTGACATGGGCACAAACATTACCTCATCATCCCCACAGTGTGTAGAAAGAATAGCTGAAAGGGATGTGAGTCATTTAGAGCCATGTATGTTGACATACTACTTGGCATCGCTACCTGAGGGCAAGTGACACCTGACATTCAACAGGTAATGGACATTTCCACCATAAAATCTGTGTTCCCGATTTCCATGAATGTCACCCATTGAAATGAATGAAACAGTCATCCAGAGCCCTGCTTGATCCTCAGAACCAAAGTGTGGTTGGGGACCGAGGCCTGCTGATTCCGCCTCCTTAGTCTGTTTCAGTCTCTTCCCCCACAATGCCAAAGCCATCATCTTAGCTTGGACTCTATGTTTTACCTTAACCACGACATTAATCTGAGTTTCCTTATCTTCTCCTCCAACCCACATTCATGTCTATTTTTAGTATTTTAGAAAGAGTGACCTTTCAAAATACTAATCCAACTGCTCTTCCCTTTCATGAAACCCTTCAATGACCTCTCAAAGCAAAAGAAGTTCAGGCTCCTTACTGGGGACTGGCAAGCCCTGCACCCCCACCCCCCGCCATTTCAACGGGCCCTGCCTTCCTGATCCAGCCACATCTTCCATCCTCACATGACATCCAAAATTATTTATGGTCCCCCAAACGACATGACTGTCCACGTCTCCATGCCTCTACACATGCTGTGCCCCATCTGGTGTGACCTTTCCTGCCAGCTCACAAATCTTATTTCCAGTTCTGACCCCCAAAGGAAGCTAATGATGGCTTGTTGTGCTGCCACTGCACTAAATACCTTTTATTCTACTTTGATTTACATGTATAGCCCATAATCTATACAATCGATTTAAGAATGGAGATCACACATTGTACTTTCTACAACCCACTTCCTCATAGTGCCCACTACCAACTGTGGGGCTAACTACGAAAAGGCTACTTTGAAATGATCAGCACAGAAGTGCTGCCAACAGCACACATTTATGCACACTTATGCGGGACACCGGAAATGTTTGCTGAAGGAACAAACTGCCATTGGCAATAGCTCCCAATATTTTACCCCCCTATGCTCACCACCCCCACCCTTCATAAGAAAAACAAAAGCTGAACACCTAAGAGCTCCTGCTTCGATTCGGCACCAATACCTGCAAGCAAGTTCCCAGCAAGGATCAGGGCATCTTGGTGAGCGGAGAGGTCCAACGGGAACCAAGCCGAAGAGAGCAGCGTCAGGATCACCGTGGCCATCCCGACAGTGCAGCTCTTCCCAGGTTCATCTGAGGCGCTCAGTGGGGGGACTCTGGAAGCAGATGTTTCCCAAAGTAATATCACAGAATTTTCCAAAGCAAACAGCCTTGCTTTCTCTTATAAACACAAAAGGCAGGCATGTCACTGTACATTTTCTACCAGCTCATAAATCAATTATACTCTTGATAACTAATACCTTTCCATTGAATCAGAGCTCCATAAAAAATATTTGAGAAATGAGAAGAGATAGGAGAATTGAATAAAAGAATTGGAATTGTACGTTTATTTTGATGAGTTCTAACTTTAAGTTTGATTTAGCACCTTTTACTCCAGTGCCAAAGTTGCCTGGAAGGCAAGTCTAGACATGGACTTAATGACTGGAAAACTGTAGTTACTCAATAATATTTGTTGAAAGAACGAAAGCAATCATTCAAGACCAAGGAATCCAATCTACTTCAGGTAAATGTTAATTTGCTATATGTTGATCTCTAAAAGAAATCTGCACATTTACTTCCAAATGAAATGGTGATTCACCAAAAATTTTTCTCAGCAATTGGTATGCATAAGGAAAGCTTATTCCTCAATGCTGTAGAAGGGGAGAGAAGCTATTGTTTGGCATCTACTGGAAGAAAATAATTTCTACATGAAAATTGCTAATAAGAGTACACTAGTTCCAAAATTATATTCTTTAGTTTATCACAATTTTATATGCCAGATCACATTTGATTTCAAGCAAAAAATGTTTCTAGGGAGCGGACATGGCTCAAGCATTTGGGCGCCTGCTTCCCACATGGGAGGTCCCAGGTTTGGTTCCCTGTGCCTCTTTAAAAAAACCCAAACAAAACAAACAAATGAAAAATCAACTCAGGGAAGCTGATGTGGCTCAGTGGTTGAGCACCAGCTCAAACAGGTTCAATCCCTGGCCCCCGGTACTGAAAGGGGAAAAAGAAAAAGTTTCTAAATCTTTAATAATAGTGGATAATTTTGGAGAGAATCATGCCAATTTCAAAAGTCATTTATCAGCATTTGTGAATTCACATCCTCAAATCCCTCAAAAATGCTTAGGGGTAAGCATTTGACAGTCTTCAGAATTACAACTAATTCAGTATTTTCCAATAGCGCATATCACTAGTTTTCTCACAACAGGGATGAAGCAAGTAGCCCCTCCTCAGGCATTTTTCCAAAAGCCCAAATGGATAAAAGACTAAAGAAAGGAAACAAGATCCCAGTAGGCATACTTGCATCGTGTAAGTGAAGACGGCTATGTACTGAGGAAAATACGTACCCACAATGCCAGCCTAAACTCCAAACACAAACTGGAAAGGCAGTGGAAAGAAGACACAAAGCTTCACAGCATCCAAACTAAAGAAGAAAGACCAAAACACGTTGATTAAACTAAACCTCCTACTACACTTTCTAAAAAGTACTATGAGAAACCCATTTAGCTCTGTGAGTGATTTCTAATCATAGGCTATCTGTCCTGCCATGGTACAAATCCATACCTTGGAAAACACAGCAGAAAAGCTGAAATACGGTTTAAGGAGAGGGCCAGTCACATCCAGTGAAGAGACGCAGCGGTGGAGCCGCGCCTGCAGCCAAGGACTGAGCTCTGCCTGGGGTGCCTTCTCCCTTCCCACCCACCAGGTTTGCTCCCGGGAGTCCTCAGATCGCAATTCAAGGTGATTAATGTCAGCCCCCTGACCAGCGTCTAAGAGCCAACAGGGCAGGGATCCTGTTTGCTTTTATATCCCAGGCCCACAACAGTGCCTGCCACATGTAGGCACACAACAAATATTTGATGAACAAATCAAGGGAAAACCAAATCACAGACAGCACAAATGATATTCAGATTGAAAAGGTAGTCATATACTTATCAAGACTTAACATAATCTTAACTGTCTGCATTTTCTATAACATGCAAGTACTTCTTCTGTCACATAAAATAAATTTAAAAGGATTAACTTGGTAATCAATAAATTAACACTACTTTGTACAACATTGTTTTTTTATGATTATAAAAATTACAGTTCTTGGGCCGGCTGGATAGCCCAGTGGATAGGGCACCGGCATACCACATGGGAGGCCCAGGGTTCGATTCCTGGGGACCTCTCCTAGCGGGCAGACCACCTTGAGAAGGGCAAGCCCCCATGGGCGGGCCAGAGCCGCCGTGGGCAGGGCAAAAATCTGCCACGGACAGGGCAAAAGCCGCCACGGGCAGGGCAGGTCGCCCGCGAATGGAGCGCAGCCAGCCACCCGCGAACTGAAGCAAGAGCCGGCCATGAATAGAAGCAGAAGCCGCCCACAAGCGGGGAAAGCCGCACCTGCGCAGTGACCAAGTCTCGGTGCGTCCCCGCAACGGGGGGGAAGGGGAGATATGTAATAAAATAAATAAATCTTTAAAAAAAAAAAAATTACAGTTCTCGTTTTGGAAAAATTGTAAATATCTGAAAAATATAAAGGAAACAAAAACCACCCACAATTCCAAAACTCATTTTGGCAATTTTCTGCCACTCATTTTTCTGAGTATGTGAGGAATATGTGAATATTATTTTCAGAATTGAAATCCTAATAATATACACATATATATGCAGCTGTCTATTCTTTTTCAATCAATATCATAAACCAGATATATCTCTCTATATAACTAAAAACTTTTCAAACATCATATTAACAGGTATATCATATATTACCATAGGTACAGAATTTCATCATTCTTGAATGCTTGGGTATTTTGGTACTTTTCCAATTTTGGCATCACGAATAATGGTACAGATAATTACATTATACAAAATTCTCTACTGGCATTTGACTTTTGTTGTTAGTAGATATGACGAGGCCAAATGGCATGGTATGGTAGTGCCATGAGGTGGATTTCAGCCACTCCGCCTCTTACTAGCTCTGTAACCCTGTGCAGTGTATTTCACATCTGTATGTCTTCATTTCCTCATCAGTAAAACAGGGACGATAGTACTACCTTCTCATAGCCCTGTATGAGACTCTAAGCTCGTTTGTGGGAAATGTTTTACAACAGCTTTTAACTTTTCCGAGACCCAACCTACATTAGTTAGTTTGAACCATATGAAATTGCCAAGATTTAACCATTTTTTTCCCACAAAAATATGGCAATTTCATATGATTCAACCTAATATTTTATTCTCATTTAATCTTTTTAGCAACGCTGTGATGCCTCTTGGTCTAGAAGGAATTAAGTCCGTTTGACTGAAGCAGAAACAAGTCATAGAGGTGTTATCTCATTTCCCCAGCAAAGAGTTAGTCATCAGCTCTGAACGAGAATCCAAGGCCCATATAGAACAATCACGCACCCAGGATAGGAATTAGGGTCTGATTCAAGAAGGCCTCGCAGACAATGCGCTCACCGACTCAGCATACCCTTGCCTCTCCAAGCTGAGGGCGTCGGCCATCATCTAACAGAAAGGTATGACCTGCCAACCTGCTAAATCCTGGCGCCCAAGGAAGGAGGGGATGTGAGGAGCGCACACTCAGATATCTGAGATTAGGGCCCTGCGGAAAGTTACACCAAGGAGGCCACCCTGCATATCTCTCTCAGTAGGATTATGATAGCATTTATTTTCGTTTTTCTGTCCTCCTATACTGCCTGGATTTTTTTTTTTTTAAACAATGAGCATGTATTATTCTATTAATCAGAAAAATAGTTATTTACATTCATTCTTCTTGGAGTAAACCGAGATTCTATTGCCCAGAAACGTAATATTCCTTAATGTGCACCACAGATAAATAAGGCCTCTACAACAACCATCTTACACAAGATGTGACCGAAAATCAATGTCCTTGAGCCAACCAGAAGACTTACTGTGCGCGCTCGTGCAGTTGATGGGATCAGCTCTTGAGAGACTGCCGCGATAACTCTTGAGAGATTATTTTCTACAGCGACATCGGTTATGCTTGGCAGTAAGTTATAGCCTCTATATATTCTAATGAGAAAAATATGGAGACTTAAAATATACTGTTAAAGCTTACAGCATTTTAAAAGACCACACGGCATTTAAGACTTTAAGAGGAAAGGCTAAGAGATTAAAAGCAGCTAAAGAGAGCTGAAATAAATCTGGTCATTATTCGGTGAAAATGGCTCCTTCTCCCACCTTCAGGGCAGCACTGCAGCCACTCCCCTCCCTCCTTGCCTGCAGTCTCTGCATGGCAGAAGCAACCCATCTCTCAAAGCGCCAAGTTAAAAGTCTGCTTCATGAAGCTACTCCTGATTCCAAGACACGACATTCCTTTCCCCGTTACTAGACTCCACACCACAGCGCTTTTTCTGTATTTCACTCACGGCACATATCAATTTCTATCCCCCTCTAGAGTTACGTACAAATTCTAATTCCCCCACTGCTTAAATGAAGCCCAAATAGGATTCACGGTCAATTCACTTTTGGATCCCTCACTGCCTTGCCCATTGGAGGCACTCAACAACCAAAAAATGAGATTATTGTATTATTTTCTCATATAAATTCTAACAAAGCAGACAGCTAAGTAGCAAATATAGCTGCACAGTTGGTAATTCTGTTCACCATGCAAGAACCAAATAAATATAGCTGAACATCAAGAGGTCAGGTTGAGGTTGTACCTGAGAACATTTTCAGTGTAGAAGTTAGCAACCAATTTTAATGAAATATTATACTCATCTCTGTTGCCATCTAAATATTCTAAAAGCATTTCTACTCTAATTTCTTTTATATTCTATGCTGCTCATCTGAGAATCAGATGAAAACTGGATATATATAGCCATTTGACACTATATTCAAAAGCTTCTCTCAACAAATGTGAATAATAATATTTGCAGATCATTGAACTAGTCAATAACCCTAAACAACATTAAACACTAAACCTAAAATTCAATAGGCATGAAATAAAAATCACACTTCTCATAGATAACACAAAGTGAAAAATTTTAATGGACAAGGTTTCAGTGTGACGTAAGGATTGTGCAAAAATACAACATGTGTGTCAGTGTGTGGACTGCAGTGAACGAACTAAGAGACTTATGGTGTCACTGGTACGTGACCTGCTGCAATGCTTAAATAACGAGGTGACAAATCCTAAACAAGATAAAAATCCTATCAAAGGAAGACTGCCTACTCAAACACACTGAAACCGAGGTTTGTCTAGAAAATTGAAGCCCCTTAAAACTGAAGCCCTAAAGAAAGGCATTAAGAAAGGGCCTATTTTTTACCAACAACGTCAAGACATGGCTCAATTAAAATACCTGGTTATCGTGCTGACCGAGAAATGAGATGGAGGCTGCGTCTCATGCATGAGGAGTTTCAGGTAAACAGC
>PVKH010035761.1:0-11690 GCA_004027955.1 Chaetophractus vellerosus
TGTGTCCCTTTTTGTTGTGTCATCTTGCTGGGACAGCACTCCTACATGGGTCAGCTCTCCTCTGCAGGCCAGCTCTCCTGCGTGGGCCAGCTCTCCTGTGCAGGCTGGACCAGCACTCCGCATGGGTCAGCACTCCATGTGGGCCAGCTCTCTGTTCAGGCCAGCTCACCAAGCGGGCCACCTTGCCTTTCACCAGGAGGCCCTGGGATTCGAACGCTGGACCTCCCATATGGTAGACGGTAGCCCAAGCACTTGAGCCACATCTGTTTCCCACCCTTGTTTTTTCCTTTCAGGCTGCAACAGCCCATTTAGTATCTCTTGCAAATCTGGTATTTTTTTTAATATATATTTTTTACTTATTTTTAAGAGATACTTATTTACATAAAAAGTTGCATTAAAAAATATAAGGGATTCCCATATGCCCCATTCCCCACACCTCCCAGTTTTCCCCACATTAACAACTTCTTTCATTAGTGTGATACAGTCATTGCCTTTGATGAACACATTTTGAAGCATTGCCACTAAGCATGGATTATACTTTACATTGTAGTTTACACTCTCTCCCACTCAATTCTATAGGTTATGGCAGGATATATAATGGCCTGTATCTGTCATTGTAGTGTCATTCAGGACAATTACAAGTCCCAAAAATGCCCCCATATTATACTCTTTTTCCCTCTCACTGACTTCAGCACCTCCAGTGACCACTCTCTCCACATTAATGATATAATTTCTTCCATTGCTAGAATCCCAATAAGTCTATAGTAGAATACCAGCAAGTCCACTCTAGTCCATATTTTATTCCCCAATAACGAGGATTCTGCGATGGTGATGCCAACTTCACCTCTAATTGAGAGGGGGTTTCAATTCCCTATGGCTGATGGGTGGGACTCTCTTGCTTGCAGTTGTAGACTCTCTTGGTTCCTTGGTATGGTGGGTGTCCATCCTCACCTCATTGTTGGTTGTCCTGGGTGAGTCCAATGAACTGGAGAGTAGGTGTTGCAACTCCGCAGAGGCTCAGGGCCCAGCTGGCACATGGACAGCCTAGAGATTCAAGTCTCTTGGACGTACACCTACCAACTCCAGCACCAACTATAGAAGGGACAGAAGAGGCATGTGTAGAGAAGTCACAACTGAGTCCAACTCTGTCACACTTGGAAGCACAAACTCCAAAGTAGGGCCCACTGGCAAGGCACCAAACTCTAAGAGGTATCTGCTCTGACCATAGGACCTGGGTGTATCCAGTACCTTCAGGAGCCCCACTATATGGAATAGTATCTACTTTGGCAGTCTATGAGATCCTGCTGAGACGTACATAAGTGTTGCCTTTCTGATGACCTCCTGACTCATTTTGAAGTCTCTTAGCCATATAAACTCATTTGTCTTTACCTTTTCCCCCTTTTATTCAAGGTCTTTTTCCAGTCACATCACCAGCCAGTGCTTGGTAGTAATCCTTCGGGGCCAGGGAGGCTCATCTCCGGGAGTCACGTCCCATGCTAAGGGGAGGTAATGCATTTATACGCTGAGTTTGGTTTAGAGAGAGGCCACATTTGAGCAACAAGGATGATTTCAGGAGGTAACTCTTAGGCAGCCTACAACAGTAGGCTATGTTGCAATTACAGGAGCAAAGACTCATAAGCATAGTCATCAATATCAAGGGCCCATCAATGGATCATCCTTCTTCATTAGTCATTGCCCTTGTACTTGGGGGATTGTAGCTGTTCCATTAGAGAATGTGGCAAGTTCCCCAGGATGGGAATTCAATATTCTTTTGGTTATTGTATGACTCTCTACCCATTGTGGCAAAGCCCCATGAACATTGGAACACCTTTTTATAACTCATCTGTATGCCCAGGTGAACTTCCTCCCACGTATCTCCCATCACTGACACCCCACACCAATAATCTTCCCCTGCCACAGTTGTAACCCTTCTGTGATCCAAAACTTCAAAAATGAAGCCAAGAATATCACCAAGTACAATTAATAGGAAAATGAAATAATAATGATAGGTTTAAACATAAGAAATAAATTCACAATAATTTAGAAAAACTAAAACTAAAATAAAATTAAAAAATGAAAAACTTGGGACATTAAAAAATAATGAAAAATATTAAATTTTTTTGACATTTTGTCTTTTATCACTGTGATATCTGTTGTCTCATATGTACAGTGGCAATTTCTGCCATTTCTTCCTCATTGTCTTACTTTTTTTCATTTTGTCTTCAAAGAAGCTTTAGGTCACAGTAAAGTCACATACAGAATATAGGGGACTCCCATATACCCAACATCCCCCCTCTTTTCACCCTTCACGTTTTAATAACCTTTTTATATGTGGATGGCACATTTGTTACAATTGATGTACAAATATTGGAACATAGCTAATAACCATGGTCAATGGTTTACATTATGGTTTATGTTTTAGACCATATACTTTTATAAATTTTTGATACAATTTAACATGGCCTATATCCATCGTTGCAAGATCATGCAGAACACTTCCATTGCCCCCTAAATACCCCCTCTTCCATCTACTCTATTCCTCCCTCCCCCTCCCCTCAGGGCCCCTGGCGACCACCAGGCTTTACTCCTTGAAGGACAAGATTCATAGTTACTTGCAACAACATTGAAGGCCTGACATACTGGTCTGTCCTCCCCTATTAGTAACTGCCTATGCTCTCGAGAAACACCCACTCCTCTGTTTGAGAATATATCAGGCCTCCTCAGAATCGGAGTCCAACTCCTTTCCACTCATTATGTGGGTCTCCACCCACTGATTCAACACACTATGACAAAATGATCCCTCGTACGTTCTCTATAATACTGCCCTGGTGAACCCTGTCCCGAATGTGCCCCCATCCAATACCCTAAACCAGTAACCCTTCCTTGTCATATTGCCAAAAGAGCTTTCTCAACATTGTAGTTTAATCCACATACCCGCCAATCCCCAGTGTTCACCTGCTCCCTCCACCAATCCTCTCCCCAGTTCCATGGACCATCCAACCGATCCTCCCCACCCTACATCCCTGTCAAGCTTGCACTGCCCAATCCAGTAGTATCACTACACCCTGCCATATCCTTTCACTACACAATTACTCACTGCCACCTTATCATATATTTTGCCCATATAGGTGTTGGCTCACAACCATCTTCTTCCTTTCTATTTCCTGCAAGCCTATCACCCAGATTCTAGCTCTCTGAGCCTACTTGATTTGCTTAATTTGTATCAGAGAGGTCATGTAATATTTGTCCTACAATGCCTGGCTTGCTTCATTCAACATAATGTCTTCAAGATTCATCCATGTTATCCCATGTGTTAGTATTGTATTCCTTCTTCCAGCTGAGTAGTATTCCATTGTATGTATATACCGCATTTTGCTTATCTGTTTATCTGTTGGTGGGCATTTGGGTTGATTCCAACTTTTGGCAGTAGTGAATAATGCCGCTAAGAACTTTGGTGTATGTATATCTGTTCATGTCCTTGCTTTCAATTCTTCTGGGTATACATCTAGCAGTGGAATTGCTGGATCATGTGGCAGATCTATAGTTAATTTTTTGAGGAACCCTCCTCCACAATGACTGGGCCATTCTACATTCCCACCAGCAGTGGTTCCCGTTCATCCACATCCTCTCCAACACTTGTAGTCCTTGTTTTTTTTAATGGCTGCCAGTCTAATGGGTGTAAGTAGTTTTGATTTGCATTTCCCTAATAGCTAGTGACGTTAAGCATCTTTTCATGTGCTTTTTAGCCAGTTGTATTTCATCTTTGGAGAAGGTCTGTTCAAATCACTTGCCCATTTTTAAAATGGGTTGTTTGTCTTTTTATTTTTGAGATATAGATGTTTCCTTACATTATCTTCCAAGGTCTTTATAGTCTTGGCTCTTATATTTAGATCTTTGATCCAGCTTGAGTTAATTTTTGTATAAGGTGTGAGATGGTGTTCATCTCTCATTCTTTTGGATATGGATATCCAGTTCTCCAAGCACTATATGTTGAAAAAGCCATTCTTTCCCAGTTGAGTGGGCTTGGTGGACTTGTCAAATATCAGATGACTGTATATGCGAGGATCTACATCAGAACTCTTAATTGGGTTCCATTTGTTGGTATGTCTATCCTTGTGCCAATACCATGAAGTTTGACCACTGTAGCTTGGTAGTATGTTTTAAAGTCAGGTAGTGTGATTCCTCCAATTTCATTTTTCTTTTTCAATATGTCTTTGGCTATTCAGGGCCCCTTGCCCTCCCAAATAAATTTCATAGTTAGTTTTTCCAATTCGGTAAAAAATGCTGTGTTGATTTTTATTGGTATTGCATTAAATTTGTAGATCAGTTTGAGTAGCATAGACATTTTAATGATGTTTAGTCTTCCATCCATGAACAGGGAATATTCTTCCATTTATTTAAGTCTTCTTTGATTTCCTTTAACAGTGTTGTGTAGTTTTCTGTGTATGTGTCATTTACATATTTAGTTAAATTTATTCCTAGGCATTTGATTCTTTTAGTTGCTACTGTAAATGGGATTTTTTTTCTTGATTTCCTCCTCAGGTTGCTCATTATTGGTGTACAGAAATGCTACTGATTTTTGTGCATTTATCTCATAACCTGAGTCTTTACTGAACTCATTTATAAGCTCTAGAAGCTTCGTTGTAGATTTCTCAGGGCTTTCTATGTATAGGATCATGTTGTCTGCAAATAGTGAAATTTTTACTTCTTCCTTTCTGATATGGATGCCTTTTATATCTTTTTCTTGCCTAAGTGCTTAAGCAAATACTTCTAACTCAATGTTAAATAGGAGCAGTGATAGTGAGCATCCTTATCCTTTTCCTGCTCTTAGAGGGAAAGCTTTTAGGGTTTCACCATTGTATATGATGTTAGCTGTGGGTTTTTCAGATATACCCTTTATCATGTTGAGGAAGTTTCCTTCTAGTCCTATTCTTTGTAGTGTTTTTATCAGGAAAGTGTGATCTATTTTGTCAAATGCTTTTTCTGCATCTGTGGAGATGATGATGTGATTCTTTTCTTTTGATCTGTTTATGTGGTGGATCACATTGATTGATTTTCTTATGTTGAACCATCCTTGCATACCAGGGATGAAACCCACTTGGTCATGGGGTATAATTCGTTTGATGTGTTGTTGAATATTATTAGCAAGTATTTTGTTGAGGATTTTAGCATCTAGGTTCATTAGAGAGCTTGGTCTGTAATTTTCCTTTCTTGTGGCATCTTTGTGTGGCTTTGATATTAGAATAATGTTGGCATCATAGAACGAGTTAAGCACTATTCCTTCTACTTCTATTTTTTTTGGAAGAGTTTAAGCAGGATTGGTGTTAGTTCCTTCCAGAATGTTTGGTAGAATTCAGCTGTGAAGCCATCTGGACTTAGTTGAGAGGTTTTTGATGACTAATTCAATCTCGTTACCTGTGATTGGTCTGTTGATGTCATCAATTTCTTCTTTCACCAGTGTAGGCTGCTTGTGTGTTTCTAGGATTTGTCCATTTCCTCTAAATTATCCTTCTTGTTGGCATATAATTTTTCAAAGTATCCTCTTATGATACTCTGTTTCTGTGGGGTCAGTGGTGATATCCCCTTCCTCGTTTCTTATTTTGTGTATTTGCATTTTCTCTCTTTTTTTTTTTTGTTAGTCTTGCCAAGAGTTAGTCCCTTTTATTGATCTTCTCGAAGAACCAACTTATGGCTTTGTTTATTTTTTCTAGTGCTTTCTAATTTTCTATTCCTTTAGTTCTGCTCTAATCTTTGTTATTTCGTTCTTTCTACTTCCTTTGGGGTTATTTTGTTGTTCTTTTTCTAATTCCTCTAGGTGTGCAATTAGGTATTCAATTTTAGCTCTTCTTTTTTGATATATGCATTTATGGCTATGAATTTCCCTCTCAGTACAGCTTTTGCTGCATCCCATAGGTTTTGATATGTTGTGTTGTCATTTTCATTCATTTCAAGGTAGTTACTGGTTTCTTTTGTAATTTCCTCCTTGACCCACTGTTTGTCTAAGAATGTGTTGTTTTATCTCCATATCTTTGTGCCTAACCTGGTTCTCTGTCCCTTACTGATTTCCAGCTTCATTCCATTGCGGTCAGAGAAATTACTTTGTATACTTTTAGTCTTTCTGAACTCATTGAGAGTTGTTCTGTGGCTTAGCATGTTGTCTATCTTGGAGAATGATCCACGTGCACAAGAGAAGAATATATATCCTGCCTTATTTGGGTGTAGTGTTCTGTATATGTTATTAGTTCCAAATCCTCTAATATATTATTCAAAGTCTTTGTTTGTTTATTGATTCTCTGTTGAGATTTTCTGTCTTATTGTGATCGTGGTGTATTAAA
Source organism: Chaetophractus vellerosus (assembly GCA_004027955.1). Lineage (NCBI taxonomy): Eukaryota > Metazoa > Chordata > Mammalia > Cingulata > Chlamyphoridae > Chaetophractus > Chaetophractus vellerosus. The sequence goes on from PVKH010035761.1 coordinate 6,336, forward strand.
GTCCCCCACTCTAATTGTCGAGGCATCTATTTCTCCACTTAGTTTTTCCAGTGTTTGCCTTGTGTATTTTGAGGTGCCCCGCTATATGTTTATGATTGTTCTTTCTTCTTGAAAGATTACCCCTTTTACTTATATATATTGTCTATCTTTGTCTCTTAAAATAGTTTTGCATTTAAAGTCTATTTTGTCCAATATTGTTATAGCTACTCCTGCCCTTTTTTTGGTTGTTGTTTGCTTGTAAAATTGTTTTCCAGCCATTCACTTTCAGTTTCCTTGAATCCCTGCGTCTAAGATGGGTTTCTTGTAGACAGCATGTATATGGGTCATATATCTTTATCCATTCTGCCAATCTCTGTCTCTTCACTGGTGTATTTAATCCATTAACATTCGGTGTTATTACTGTCAAGGGATTACTTACATGAGCCATATTTTCTTTGGGTTTATGTATGCCATATGTTGTTTTTATTTTTCTTTTTGTTTTTTATTTTTATTTTTTCTTACACTCTCCTCCAACTCTCTCTCTCCTGTTTTTTTCTTTCAACCTGCTGCACTCCCTTTAGTATTTCTTGAAGGGCAGGTTTATTATTGGCATACTCTCTTAATTTCTGTTTATCTGTGAATATTTTGAATTCTCCATCATTTTAGTACCTTAACTATGTCATACCACTGCCTTCTTGCCTCCATAGTTTCAGATGAGAGATCAGCATTTAGTCTTATTGAGCTTCCCTTGTATGTGATAGTCTTCTTTTCTCTTGCTGCTTTCAGTATTCTCTCTTTGTCTTGAGTATTGGACAATTTGACAAGTATTTGTCTTGGAGTAGGCCTGTTGGGATTTATACTGTTTAGGGTATGCTGTGCTTCCTAGACATGTACATCCATCTCCCTCAATAGGGTTGGGAACTTTTCAGCTTTTATATCCTGCAGTACTCTTTCTGTCCCCTTTACCTTCTCTTTTCCCTCTGGGATACCTGTAATGTGTATGTTTGTGCATTTTGTGTTGTCATTCAGATCTCTAAGTCCCTGCTGGATTTTTTCTATCTTTTTATCTATCTGTTCTACTATCTGTTTGATTTCAGATGTGCTGTCTTCCACATCACTAATTCTTTCCTCTGCCTGTTCAAATCTGCTGTTATGTGCTTCCGGTGTATTCTTGATTTCTTGGATTGTGCCTTTCATCACCATCATATCTGTTACCTTTTATGTATGTTTACAATTTCTTCATTATGTTCTCCCAGTGTCTTCTTAATATCCTTAATCTCTTCCTTCACGTCATTAAGTTGGTTCATGATATTTGTTTGGATAGCTCTGATTAGTTATTACATGTTCTGAATCTCCTCCTGGTTTTTAGTTTGTTCATTGGACTGGTCCATGTCTTCCTGTTTCTTAATATGGTTTATAAATTTTTGTTGGTGTTTAGACATCTGTTTATCTTGATGGGGTTTTTCAGTTGATTAGTTTCTCTCTCTACTCTAGGGTTTTATTTAGTTGCTGTTTTTTTTTGTGTGTAGTACTTTTCTCTTTGACACTTTGTTACTCTTTTTCTATTTCTTTGCTATTGTCTATGTTCCCTTGGAAGGAAAAGATTAGGTCCAGGGAAAGGGAAAGAGCTAAGAAGAGAAAAAGAATAATAATAATAGTAAAATATAGAAGAGGAACTATATAAGACCCAGAAAAATGAACAATTAACTCATGTAAGAAGTACAGAGGAATAAGAATAAAGAACTGGGGTACAAACAATGAAATGAAAAACCAAATAGGGAAAAATATTTAGAATGAATTAAAAGGCCGGAATGATAAAAAATGAGGGAAAGAGAAAAGACAATAAGCAAAAAGGTTTTTAAAAAAGAAAGAAAGCAGAGAATGGAGGAGATAGAAATAAAAACAAGAAAAATTGAAGACTAAAGAAAGAGAGGTGGAATGTAAGAACAAAAACAGAAAGCAGAAGATAGGAAGATGAAGGAAAGAAAAGAATTTAGCATAGGTAGACAAAGTTGGTATACAAAAAAATGGGGGAAGAAAGGAAGGGGGAAACACAGCAAACAAGAAACAAGACACCGACACCTAATTTAAAAAAAAGAAAGGGAGGAAAAAAAAAAGAACAAAAAGCAAACACTCAAGCAAGCAATCAAACAAAAACTTAGGAAAACAGCCTTCCCCTTAGGCCCCTGAGGAACTTCTCAGGCTGCCAGTGTTATCATAAATGTTAATAAATAATAGTAAAGTTTTTTCAAAGAATTACCTATTAGTTTAATTAAAACTCCTTAATGTAAACTACAGCTGAAAGAGAAATGCCTTTCCAAAGTAAAAATATGAGATAATTAATGTGCCAGATTTAAATTGAGAGAAAACCAGTGATTCTCTTAGCATTTTATTAAATCTCCTTTTTACAAAGAGAGAACTGAGGCCCAGAAAAGTTCTGAACCTGCCTCCAAACCACACAGCTCATTAGTGCTACAAATCCTATCGTATGCTTTTTCCTATGTTCATCTCTTACTCCTATAGAGAAATTCCTATAGCTAGAGCAAACTGAGAAAAAATAACAAATTCTGTTTTGTTTCTAAGAGCACAACGCCTATATTTCATTGCCTTAAAGAAAAAAGGTAGAAATTCCCAGTGATATCATGCATCTCTCTAGTAAGAGTAGCAGAGCATAAAACTTTTAAGACTTTTAAGCATTTTATACACTATTTAATACCCACCTATTAAGCATGTCTACTACTATCTAATAATATTATGTTACCATTAAATATGGGTTTTTTTGTTCATTTGTTTGAAACACTGAAGGGGTTTTCTCTGTAAGAATGAACCAAAAGAACATTTGGAATGCTTTTAGATGAAGGATGGATTTTTAATGTTAAGCTAATGCCAACCAAGACACATCAATACATGGCAATTCTTATATTGTGACTACAGCACACTTAAACAAATACTGTCTGCCTAATCCAAAAGGTCACAGTGTATCTATTACCTTGGCAACTGAACCCTTGTTCATTCAGCAGTTATTGATCCTGTCCTGGGGGACAGACACTGTGCCAGGCCCTGGCACAAACCTGGGCTTTCTGGCGATTTCCATTTTGCTGTACTAGAACTTTAACTCCTTAAAAATAAATGCCGAGTTAAGATAGTTAGGGTAACACAGTAATTAGAAACACATACTTTGGATAGATCCATGTGCAGAGAAAACAAATTTTGATATGTAATTTTAAAAAAAACTCTTAAGTAGACTATTATTGTTAGTAAAATTAAAGTCTGAAGGTCTGGATCACATGGACTTGTTCAAAGAGTAAGAATTTAAAAAAAAAATATGGCTTTCCAGTTTGGGCCTTCATTTAGATGTGACTTATATTTCATACTAGTTCCTGCCAATGTTGTGCTTTTCCTAAGCAGAGGCAGAAAATGGTGCCAAATGATCCTGTCAGATTTATATGCAAATCCTCAGGGAAAAACTCAAAGTTAAGTAATGTTCATGCTTGACAGATTAATGGCATTAGCGACATGGAACTTCATTGTTAGAGAACGAAGTAGGCTATTATGGAAGCTGGAAGAAATGCAAGTAATCTAAAAATGTCCTTGCCACTAAAATGATGTGCATGTAGCTTTATAGTTTCATGTTGGATCATGGCATTCCATTAATATTTTGGATGAAATGTCTCAGCAATATAATGAATCTTTTTGGAATATTCCTTATAACAATAGTTTGATAAAATCTTGCTGACATGATATAGTCCATAGATTTAGCCACATGTGTAGTAGTTTTACTGTTTATTCTCTCTGTCCTTCCTCCCTTAATGGCTCATCACCCATAAACAGTCTGAAAGAGGAAGTCACATTACTTTGTGTTCACTTAACAGTCTCCCCACCCTTCTGCCCTGTGGGCTTCCTCTTATATAATTTAAGGTCAACAAAGAGTCAAAAGTCCTGTAAAGTAATTGTTTCATTTCTCTTTCAAAAAGAAATTTTTTACTGTCTTCTGATAAAAAGAAAAGGCAGCTCTCTCTCAAAGAAGTGAAATTCATTTGTAATGGAATAGATAGAGATGGTATAAATAGATATAGATGGTACAGATATATACTATATATTATAATATTATTAAAGGTATTCTTAGCCCACTTCTCTTCTCACTTTTTTGTGTTCTTTTCGGGCATTTCTTTTACACCAGTAGTTTCAAATTGTCTATATACAAATGACTTGCAATTCTATATGCACGGAGCAGTCTGTTCTCCTGATTCCCAGATCCATATTCTCAACTGCTCACGGGGCATCTCAACAAGTATCTCAAAGTTAAAATGTCTCAAATGGATTACAATGTCTTTCCCACAAAACTTACTGTAATTCCTAAATCCCCCTGTGCATCTCCAAATTACCCTATAGGAGTATAGCATAGTGATTAAGAACACAGGCTGTGTAATTAGAATGCCTGGGTTCAAATCCTGGCTTAGCCACTTCCTTGTTGGTGACCTTGGATAAGTTATTCAACCTTTCTGTGCCTTAGTTTCCTTATTTTTAAAATGAGCATAATTCTTGTATCTTGGTGCCTAATAAGAATTATGAATGAACAAAGCTCTTAGAACAGTGACTAGCAAATGAAAAAATGTTCAATAAATGCCAGCTATTCTTAACTATTTCCAATAGATGGATAATCTAGTCAGTCTCATGTTAGAAACATAATTCTGCTCCTTCTGTCTCCACAATCTGTTTTATCCCCTGGACACATCATTCCTAAAGATGTATTCTCTCTGTCCTTCCTCCCTTAATGGCATTACTTTAGTTCAGGTTCCCATCATTTCTCATCTGGGATAACTTGTCTTCCTGTTTCCATTCTAGCTCCCTTCAAAATCTGAATTCTATCTCACTATTTGCAATTCATCTAATCATGCCACTTCCTTGCTTAAAAACTTCAGTAACTCCCCAGGCCCACAAGATAGAATAAAAGTTCCTAGAAGGGCATATGAAGTCATTCGTGGTCTGGCTTTTTCTATCTACCTTTCCAACTTCTTCTCCCAGGATTTTTCATGGATGTCTTCCTTTCATATCTAGTTACTTACAGTTCCCCAAACACTCCATGCCAGTGTCATGCCTTTGTTTGTTTCCACATTGATTACCTTTTTTGCACAAGGGCTAGCTCTACTTCGTGAAATTCTCATTTACTAAGACTGTTTCCAGATTACTTCATCTCCAGGTAAACTTGATATCTCCTTCCTTGTATTTCCATTATATTCATGGTACTTTCCTTATCTCCAGACTTTATGGTGAATCTTCTAAACTGTTCTTTTTTTTTAAAGATTTATTTTTTATTTATTACATACCCCCCCTTTCTGCTTGCTCTTGCTGTGTGTCCATTCTTCTGTGTTTTTC
>PVKH010035762.1:0-11690 GCA_004027955.1 Chaetophractus vellerosus
CTTGGGGCTTTGCCACTAAGCATGGACAATAGTTTACATTGTAAAATACACTCTCCCACTCAGTTCTGCATGTTATATGATTATATAAAAGATCCTAAATCTGTCATTGCAATGTCACTTAGTATAATTCCCAAGTCCCAAAAAACCCCTGTATTACAAACAATTTTCCCTTTTCCTGCCCCCAAAGTGTTCAGTGGCCACTGGCTCCACATTAATGTTGTAATTACTTCCATTGAGTCAATCAAAATATGTCTATAACTGAATACCAGTAAGTCCACTCTAGTCCATAGCTCTTCCCCCAATCCTGAGGAGTCTGAGATGGTGATGTCCACTCTACCAGCAAGTGACAGGGGACTTATATACCATGGATAAGATGGATGGGGTTAACCTGCCTGCAGCTGCAGATTCTATTTCCTGGGATGTCCATTGTCCATCATCATCTCCCCACCAGGCATCTTGGGTGAGTCCATTGAGCTTTAGAGTAGGAGTTGCAGCTCCACCAAGATTCCAGGCCCAGCTGGCACATAGACAGTCCAAAGACTCCAGTCTCTGGAAGTACACCTACAAATTCCAGCACCACATATAAGTTTGAATAGAAGGGACAGATGGACCATGTTCAGGAAAGACATATTTGGGTCCAACTCTGTCACTCTCAGTGGCAATGATTCCAAAATGGGGCCAACTGATAAGGCACCAAGCTCTGGGGCTATCCACCCTGATATGGGACCTGGGTGTCTCTAGAGCCCTGAAGAGCCCCTGTATTTGGAGTCCACATTGGAATCCTATGAGGTCCTACTAAGAGTGCATAAGCGTTAACTCTGGGATGACTTCCTGACACATTTTGAAGTCTCTTAGCCGTATGAACTCATTTGTCTTTACCTTTTCCCCCTTTTATTTGAGTTCCTTTTCCAGTTCTATTGCCTGTTGGCATTTGTTGACAATCCCTCATAGCCAGGGAGGCTCATCCCCGGGAGTCCTGTCCCACACTGGGAGGAAAGTAATGCATTCATACGCTGAGTTTGGCTTAGAGAGAGGCCACATTTGAGCAACAGGGAGGCTCTCAGGAGGCAACCCTTAGGCACCAAATAACAATAGGCTAAATAACAATTTCAAGAGCAAAGACTCATAAGGCTAGTCATCAATAACCAGAGCCTATCAGTGGATCATCATCCTTTGCCAGACACTGTCCCTGCACTTGGGGGACTGTTGCTACTCCCTTGGAGAGTATGGCAGAGCTCTCCAGGATGAGAATTCAGTATGCTCTCATTTATAGAGTGATTTTTTTTCAATGTTAGCAAGTTGTGTCTTTAATATGAAAGAAATCCACTGAAGGGTGTTAGAGGCAAGGGTAACATTGTAAGTTTTGCATTACATGAGTAGGGCAAGAATACATCCATTAGGAAAGATAATATAGAAAATGGAAATTTAGTCATATGATATCTAGTAGGTTTATGCCTGTTGTCTTATTATAATTATCATTTCATTTTTCTCATAAAGATTTTTATCTTTTATTATTTTAATAATAATTATTTTTTAAAAAGTTACTTAGATTACATAAATGTTACACAGAAATTATAGGGATTCCCATATTCCCCACCTCCCACACCTCCCACAACTTCCCACATAAACATCCTTCATTAGTGTGGCACATCCCATGCAATAGATATACACATCTTGGTGCTTTGCCACTAAACATGGACCATAGTTTACATTGTAGACCACACTCTACCACACACTTCTGCATGCTACATGCTGATGTAATATGACCTATATCTGTTATTGCGATGTCACTTAGTATAATTCCCGAGTCATGAAAAAGCCCCTGTATTACAACTGCTTTTCCCTCTCCCTGCCCCCACAGCCTCCAGTAGCCACTGGCTCCACATTAATGCCATAATTTCTTCCATTGCTTGAATCACAATATGTCTATAACAGAATGCCAGTAAGTCCACACCAATCCATAGCTCTTTCCCCAATCCTGAGGAGTCTGGGATGGTGGCAGGTAGGTAGTAGATATGAACTCTTGAATGTGTTATTTTAGTTAAGGTGTGGGCCAACTGATGGAAAGGGGGCCTTAATCCAGATTGGTGGAGTCCATTATAAGCATGAGAAGTTCATTCATAGAGATAGAGACTCCAGGCAGAGGCCAGAAGATGGAAGTCAGCAGAATCCAGAAGAGAAAGAAGAGGACATTTCTATGAATGCAAGGCAGTGAAAGAAGACAAAGAGCCTCAAGGATCTCTGCTAGACAGCATCAGAATGATATAGAGTTTGAAGAGAAACCAATGCCTTGCTGATGTCTCAAAATTGGAATTCTCCTAACATCAAAACTTTGAGCCCATATATTCTCATTGTTCAAGGCATCCCATTCTGTAGTATTTCTCATAGCAGCCTGGAAAACTAAAGTCTCCCCTTTCTTTTTCTTCAGTGGTTCTTTGAACGTGTGTAGTTTTATCAGTATGTAGAAATTTGGAATTCCAACAGCCTTCTTTAATTTTGCCCTCTTATTGTTATGTTCAGCTCAGCTGGCATTTTTTTTGATATTATAACATTATCAATTTTCTTGTGGTTTAGGAGAGTACAAAGCAATGATGTGGGGAGGGATTATGGATAAGGGGTCTGAAATTTCATAAATCCTGAGGACTTCAAACAGTCCTTTCACTTAAATTTGAAAAGTTTGGTTACAACTAGATTCTTTTAGAGCTACATTGTGCTGTACAGGACACAAAGAGATTAGGGTCAAATAATTGGAAACTTTGGAATATTTCCAGTTATCATAATACCCTAAATATATTTCTATATATTTTCTTTTAAACATGTGCATAAAATGAAAACACTTTCATACACTGAAATAACTGTTTAATGTTCAACACAAAATAAAATGATGCATAATTCACTGTAGTTACATTATTTAACTTGCCATACATATATGATGCATCATACAAATGGTAGGTGTTTAATGGACATTTTAAAATTGATTTAAAGAGGAATCTCTATACTTACCCTATAGATTTCAACCTCTCTTTTAAAGCAAATTTTAGATTGAATTGATCCTAGCTTGTCTTATCTTATAGAGTTCTAGTATCTTCCATGTAGCTATGTCAGGAACACACATATTCCAAATTCTGGCTTTTTATACTGATTTGTAGCAGTCTCTCTGAGACAAACAGAGAGATACCACATAAAATTTCCTTTAAAATGAATGAAAAAAGAGCTTTTGGGATTTTTATTGGGATTGCATTGAACCTGTAATTCCATTTGGTTAGAATTGACATCTTAATGGTATTTAGTCTTCCAATCAATGAACACGGAATATCCTTCCATTTATTTAAGTCTTCCTTGGTTTCTTTTAGGAATGTTTTGTATTTTTCTGAATACAAGTCCTTTATGTTCTTGTTTATGTTTATTCCTAAATAATTTCTTTTTCTAGTAGCTATTATAATTGGAATTTTTTTCTGATTTCCTCCTCATATTGCACATCAGTAGTGTATAGAAATGGTACTGAATTTTGTGTATTTACCTTGTATCCCACCACTTTGCTGAACTCGTCTATTAATTCTCCTAACTTTTTTGTAGATTTTCTAGGATTTTCTAGATATAGGATCATGTCATCAGCAATTAATGAAAGTTTTATTTCTTCTTTTCATATTTGGGTGTCTTTTATTTCATTTTATAGCCTAATTGCTCTAGCTAGATCTTCCAGGACAATATTGAATAATAATTGGTGACAGTGGGCATCCTTGTCTTGTTCCTGTTCTCAGTGAGAAAGCTTTCAGCCTTTCACCATTGAGCACAATGTTAGCTGTAGGTGTTTCATATATGCACTGTGGCAGTTTGACATTATTTATGAATTCCAAAAATAGATCTTGGATTATGTTTGTAAAGTGGTCTGTACCTGGGAGTGATTAAATAATGGTTAAGGCTTTGTTTGGGCCACAAAAGTAGGATGGTAAGTCCCCACCCCCTTGGTGGGTGGGGACTCACAGAGAAAACTACACAGCAGAGAAGAGAGTTATGGTTTTGATGCTGAGTTTTTGAGCTGGAGCCCAGGAAGTGAACACACAGGGAAAAACACAGAGGAATAGGGATGGCTCCTTAGACATGCCACAAGCCCCTTGGAGAAAGAGACAGAGCCATTAGCCTGATAGTCTACAACTGGCTTTGTGGCTAGAGCACAGCAGCTGAGCCCAGAGAGAAACAGAGCCCCAGGAAGAGAGGACCCCAAGAAGCCTGAACTCTTGGCAGACATTGGCAGCCCTCTTGCCCCAACACGTGGCAATAGACTTTGGTGAGGGAAGTAACTTATGCTTTATGGCTGGTAACTGTAAGCTTCTATGCCTAATAAATACTATGTGGTTTATTAAACTAATATTCTTTTGTTGTACCACCCTTGTCTAAGTGGGATAAAATCCATTTGATCATGGTGTATAATCTTTTAACGTGCTTTTGGATTCTGTTTGCAAGTATTTTGTTGAGTATTTTTGCATCTATATTCATTAGAGATATTGGTGTGTAATTTTCTTTTATTGTAATATCTTTATCTTGTTTTGGTATTAGACTGATAGTGTCTTCATAGAATGAATTTGGTAGTGTTCTTTCCTATTCGATATTTTGAAAGAGCTTGAGCAAAATTGGTTTTAGATCATTGTTGAATGACTGGTAGAATTCACCTGTGAAACCTTTTGGTCCTGGGCTGAAAGTGTTTGGCAGGTTTCTGAAGAATGTTTCAATCTCTTCACTTGTGTTTGGTTTGTTGAGGACTTCTATTTCTTCTAAAGTCAGGTTAGTTTGTTCATGTGTTTCTAGGAATTTGTCCATCTCATCTACATTTTCTATCTTTTTGGCATACAGTTTTTCATAGTATCCTCTTATGATCTCTCATTTCTATGGGGTCAGTGGTAATGTCCCCCCTCTCATTTCTGATTTTATTGATTTGTGTCTTCTCTCTTTTTTCTTTGTCAGTCTAGCTAAGTATTTGTTGATTTTGTTGATTATCTCAAAGAACCAGCTTTTGTTTGGTTGATTCTCTCTATTGTTTTTGTTCTTGATTTAATTTATTTTTGCTCTGGTTTTCACTTCAACTTAGTCTTGGATTATTTCATCTATTGTTTTTGTTCTTGTTGTTCTTGATTTCAATTAATTTTGCTCTGATCTTTGCTTCACTTTAGTTTGGGATTAGCCTATCCTTTTTACCCTTTCTAAAAATCTGCATTTCTACACTCTTTCTCCAAGTGTCTTATGCTTGTTTTTTCTTTTCAGGCTGCAGCACTCCTTTTATTATGCCTTGTAATTTGGTAGTATATTCTATCAATTTTTGTTTGTCTGTGAAGACTTTGAACTCCCCTTCATTTTAAAAAATAATTTACATTATTTACAGTTATCCCCACCCCCTTTTTGTTTGCACTTGCTCTGTCTGTTCATCTTTCTTGTTTCTTTGTGAGGCACTGGGAATCCAGCCCATTCCTCTGATATGGGAAGGAGGTGCCTAGTTGCTTGAGCCACCTCTGTTCCTTGCTTTGTTGTGTCTCTCGTTTTTTCTTCTTCTTGTGTCTCTTGTTGTGCCAGCTTGCCTCGCTTGCCATCACGTCAGTTCAATGTTTTGTTCATCCTCTATAGGAGGCACTGGGAACCTCTGCTCCCTGCTTTTGTTGTGTCTCTTATTATGTTTTTCTTCTTGTGTTTCTTGTAGGGTCAGCTTGCTGTGCTGGCCCATTGTGACAGCTCACTGTCTTCCTTAGGAGGCACCGGAAACTGAACCAGGAACCTCCGATGTGATAGGTGGGAGCTCAATCACTTGAGGCACATCTGCTTTCCTTCTCCTTCATATATGAATGACAGCTTTCCTGGATACAGTGTTCTTGGCTGGAAGTTTTACCCTTTCAATACCTTAAATACATCATACCACTTTCTTCTCTACTACATGTTTTCTGATGAGAGGTCAGCACTTAATCTTATCTAGTTTTCCTTGTATGTAATGCTTTACTCTTCTCTTGCTGCTTTCAATATCTTTTTATTTCTGATATTTGTCATTCTGAATAGTAGGTGTCTCATGGTAGGTTTATTCATGATTATTCTGTTTGGGGTGCATTGTTCTTGTATATTGATATTTATATCTTTCATGAAGGTAGGAAAATTTCAGTCATTATTTCCTCAAATACCTTGCTGCCCCTTATCCATTTTCTTCTCATTCTGGGACACCAATAATGTATATGTTTTTGTGTTTCACATTGTCATTCAATTCCTTGAGACTCTGTTCCATTTTTTCCCATTCTCTTCACTTTCTGTTCTCTTCTTTCAGTTCAGATGTTCTGTCTTTGGAATCACTAAGTCTGTCTTCAAGCAATTCAAATATGTTATGTGCCTCTAATGTATTTTTAATCTCATCCATTGTGACTTTCATTCCTATAACATCTGTTTCTTTTCTTTTCAGACTTTCAAATTGTTCTTTATGCTCACCTGTTTCTTCTTAATATCCTTTATTTCTTTAGACATATTTTTTTAATTCTTTAATTTGATTTAGAAGAGCTTTATAATTTTCATTGATTAACTGTCTTAAATCTTGAATCTCTTCAGGATATTTGGCTAGTTCCTCTATCTGGGCCATCTCTTCCTGTTTCCTCATATGGCTTGTAATTTTTTGCTGATGTCTTGGTAGTTGATGTGTTGTTGAATTTACTCTGATGGCCAGTTTCTTTCACTTGCCTATTGTTATTATTTTTCACAGCTTTTCTTTGATATTTGGTTCAACTTATCCTAAGTCTTTAAAATTACCCAACTTAAGTTATTAAAGTCTTTTCAGGGACTCACTGATGGGTTGCAGAATTTTTCCCAGGGGTTGGGTAAAAGGAGCTCTAAAAGCAGTTTTTGTCCATGGAATTTCTAGACTGGTCAGCAGATGGTGCTCGTTGGTGCACCTTTTCACAGAGGTGTATCTCTTTTGGTTTTCCTTCGTTTTCATCTGTACAGAGCAGAGATTCAAAGGGGACTTGGCTGGCCAAATTCACTGAAGAAAATTCCCCCGACTTCCCCTTTGTTTTCCTTTTAACTGCTGACAGTGAGCCTCCATTTGTGAGGCTCAGATCAGCAGCCCTGCTCCAGTGTTGGCTGAAGGAATTTCCTGCAATGAGCCAGTTAAGATGAGGTGAAATTCTTAGAACACAGGGTTGGGGTTGAAAATCTTGAAAGTTGGTTTCTTCTTACTTATTTTTCAATTATGAGGGAAGAGGGCACCTATTGTCTTGGATTCCCTAACAACACTAATTTGGAAATAAATATGTTGTAACACCCTTTTCACACTTGCTAGATTTAGACACCTTGGAAATAAAACATATAGAGATTTTTCTAATATGTATCTCTGAGTCTAAAATGTTTCACACTGAGTCCTCTCCCATGATGGCAGCAGTGGATGCCTTCAACCTCCAATGTCTCATGACTGGCATCCAGCAATGGTGGTGCCATCAGGAGTGTCCACCATTTATCTGTGGTAGGAGTGGGATCACGTCTTTCTCTTTTTGTGATATCCCAGACTATGTTATGCCATATAACTTCCAACACATTTTCTATGCTTCCCCAACTTGTTATCGTGACTGTAAGCCACATAATATTCATTTTGTTTTTTCATAATATTCATTTTGTCCTTAAACCCAATCGTTTCTCTTGTCTGCATCTAAGAGTGGTCATCCAAAAGTATTTGTCATATTTGGCAGCTTACTCTTTAGCAATATTTCTTTCCCCAGCATATTTATGGTTATACTAACCTCTTTCCACCTCTACTAATTTATGAAAATGAAAAAAATCCAAAATACCTCATTAGTTTATTGTTTAAAATTATGTTTTACTTGTAAATATACTTGAAAATTGGTGCTATCTTTTATTTATCTTTTCATTCATTATATATTAAACAAATACTAGATGCAATCTACTACAGGCCTGGTGCTTTTTTGGGTAGTAGGGCTATAATAATAGCCATTAATGTATGACCTAATTTTGGATGAGAGAGGATGGGAGATAAGCCCAATAAAAATACAGGGTTCTTCCACTTTGGTGGAAGGGTTTTTAAGGACTCAATTACCATGTCAGCAAGGTGACAATACCTTGCCAGGAGCAACTTTTTCCAGGAAGATTTTTATGTTCTAAATCAGCATCCATTCTATGGTGCTGTTTCTCCCATAGGCAGGATTCATGGGTCCAGGTATCAAGGGGTGGAAATGGGAGTGGCACCACTCACTGTTACCCCTAGTGATCCTCTAGGACAATTTTGGCTAACTATCCTTGCAACCTTATGCTCAGCTGGTTTCCAGGTGTTTGTTCCAAAAGGAGGTGTGCTTCCATGAGGAAACACAACAATGATTTCACTGATCTGGAAGTTAGTACTGCCACCTGTCCATGTTGGTCAATTCATGCTTCTGAATCAAAAGGGAAAGAAGAGAATTACTGTACTGGCTGAGGTTATTGATCCTGGCTGTCAAGAGGAAATAATACTGCACCTACACAATGGAAGTAAATAAGAGTTTACCTGGAATACAGGAGAGCACCTAGGGCATCTTTTAATATTACCATGTCCTGCAATTCAAGTCAATGGAAAACTGCAACAACTCAATTCAGGCAGGACTATCAATGCCCCAGAATCTTCAGGAATGAAGGCTTGAGTCATCCCATAAGGTAAAGAATAATGACAACCTGAGGTGCTTGCTGATGGGGAAGGGAACATGGAATGGGTAGTGGAAGAAGGTAGTGATGAACACTGTATTAGTCAGCCAAAATGGGTGCCTTTGTAATATACCAATAATTGGTTGGTTTTATAAAGGGTATTTATTTGGGGTAGAAGCTTACAGTTACCAGGCCACAAAGCACAACTTTCATCCATCACCAGAGTCCATTGTCACTTGTTGGAGCAAGATAGTTGCCGACGTTTGCCAGGGTTCAGGCTTTTTGGGTTTCTCTCTTCCTGGGGCTGCATTTATCTCTGGGCTTAGCTTTTCTGTTTCTTCCACAAGGCCAGCTGTAGACTGTCAGGTGAATGGCTCACTTCTCTCTGACATCCAAACTCCAATATCAAATCTGCTTCTCAGAATCTGCTTCTCAAATCTGCTCCCTCTGTCTTTGGCCTTGCCTTTCATACTTGAGAAAACACCCACCAAGGGGCGAGGCCCAATGCTCTACTGATGTGGCCAAGTCAACTCCTTAATCATAACCCAACCATGCCCAGATGAACAGATCAGTTTACAAGCATGATAAGATATCAATTGTTGGAATTTATAATTACATCCATCTGTAACAAACACAAACCTCGATCATGTGAGCTGTTACAGAAATGAGAATTGTAATTCTCAAGAATATTTTTATTAGCTAGAGATAATAAACAATTTCATTAGTGTTAAGATACAAGATCAATATGCAAAAATCAGATTAAATACAATTTATATCAAATACCATTGATTGTACACATTGGATGGATTTATGCTTTATTGATATGTATCCAGAAATTGATTTGTTAGAAAATGAAAGCAATGCACAAAAGATGGATGGTCATCTCTCTCTTTCATACTCCTTCTAAAAACCATTCTCCTATTTTGTGAATACAATTATCTATAAATGACTATAGATTTCTCCATGAGCTTGTTCTCTAAAGTGTGAATTTTATTTTTCACACTACTGACACTTCCTTGCCTTGGGATTTGAAGTTTTACTATTCTGTGGTACAAGGATATAATAATTGTATGGGTTTTGTAGGATTGTTGTGAGGCTCTGTGAGTCTATACCTGTAAATGTTTGAGCAGTGCCTGGCACCTAGACCATATTTAGGTGCCTTCATTTCCAAGCTTCATAAGTGCCTTTTTCTTCTCTTTCTATTATCTCTTGAGTCTTTATCATAATAAAAGTATATCCTCATACTTCAGAATCCTCTAGTTTCTGATGTTACTTATTTTCTGCCTGCTCTTCTTTTGAATAGTTTGCACCATCTCACTTTTTACCAAGATCACAATAAAGTCAGAGATAGATTATTAATTTCAAAATCACAGTCATTTTTTATAGCTCTTAGCCAGATTGTCATAACTTTATTATTAAGCTAATTATAATGATTATCATATTATGCTTTATATATCCCAATCTACATGTAATCCTGGTAAAAATATATTTTTTTGTCCTTGATATCATTGGGATAGCTTGAGTTTTGCAGTGTTAGTTTCTAAATGCCCATTTATGGACTTGGGCAAACAGGCTATAAATCTGGTGACTTTGCTCAGAACCAACTGCCAAATGCCAATTCTGGGATTTCTGACTAGTTTGTACAACTGTGGCTCAAGTTTCATATTTTCAACCAGTTTGTCAGTTGATTCTCCTATGCAGCTTATCAGGGATACTGAGATGATCTTAGTTGATTATGTGACCATGGTAAACATTCAGAGGTTGAGTTCTTTCATTTATTCCTCAAACTTCTCTCTTCAAGAATAACTGAAAACATCCAGCTTTATATAAATTGTTCTTGTGTACTTTTCAGTTTAACATTTGCCCCAGATTGTTTATTATTTCAGAACGGTTCACTAATACCTACAATTTAGAAATCATGATCTATAACAGAATACCAGTAAGTCCACTCTAGTCCATTTTTCTCCCCCCAATCGTGAGGAGTCTGGGATGGTGATGTCCACTCCACCTCCAACTGAGAGGGGGCTTATATCTCATGGATAAGATGGATGGGATTATCCTGCCTGCAGCTGCAGACTCCTTCCATTCCCTAGGATAGCTGTTGCCCATCATCAACTCCCCACTCAGTGTCCTGGGTGACAACATTGAGTTGTAGAGTAGGAGTTGCAGCTCCACCAAGCTTTTGGACTCAGCTGGCACATGGACAGCCCATAGACTCTGCTCTCTGGAAGCACACCTAAAACTCTGGCATCACATATAGGTTTGAATAGAAAAGACAGATGGACCATGTGCAGGGAAGACATAATTTGGACAGATTCTGTCATGTTCAGGAGAAAGGATTCCAAATTAGGCTCCAATGATAAGGCACCAAACTCTGGGTCTATCTGCCCTGATATATGACCTGGATGTCTCCAGAACTCCAGGGGCCCATCTTTTTGGGGTGATATTCACATTGGAAGCCTATGAGGTCCTACTTAAATGTGAATAAGTGTTAACTCTGGGATAAGCTCCTGACTCACGTTGAAATCTCTTAGCCCTCCGAACTCATTTGTCTTTACCATTTTCCCCTTTTATTTGAAGTCTTTTTCCAGTCATATTGCCCATTGGCACTTGTTGGTAATTCCTCTTTGCCAGGGAGGCTCATCCCAGGAGCCATGACCCACTCTGGTAGGAAGTTAATGCATTTATATGCTGAGTTTGGCTTTGAGAGAGGCCACATTTGCACAACAAGGAGGCTCTCAATAGGCAACACTTTGGCACTCCATAACAATAGGTTGTTTCAATTTCAAGAGCAAAGACTCCTAAGGCTAGTCATCAATAACAAGGGCCCATTAATGGATCATCCTCCTTTGCCAGACACTGCCCCTGCACTTGGGGGACTGTTGTTACTCCCTTGGAGAATATGGCAGAGCTCCAGGATGGGAATTCAGTATTCTCTCATTTATTGAGTAATTCTCCATACTGTGACCATGGTCTGTGAGTATTTTAACAATTTTTTTTTATTATTTTTTACCTACCCCCCCCCCCCTTCTGCTTGCTCT
>PVKH010035763.1:0-11694 GCA_004027955.1 Chaetophractus vellerosus
GGCTTGCCATTCTCAAGGCGGTCTGCCCACTAGGAGAGGTCCCCGGGAACTGAACCCGGGGCCTCCCATGTGGTATGCCGGCGCCCTATCCACTGGGCTATCCAGCCGGCCCCTGTTGTTTGTAAACTTACTACTCCTTGGCCGTCTGTTGATTGCTCTCATCAGTTCTCATTTTTCTGTATTTAATTTATTTATTGCTCTAAAAATCTATTGTCAATTTCTTTTAAAAATCATTTCCTACTTTCCTCTATTCTTCCAGAGTTGATATTTCCTTTCTTTCTTCTATGCCTCCATTAGATTCCCCTGTGTACTTTTTATTCCATATTACCATATCTGTACATTATTTAACATTATTTTTCTTAATGTTTTTTCCCTCTTCTATACTGTCGCTATTGCTGATCTTCTATAATGTCACTCATATGTATTATGTTTACTCTACATATCTTCTAATATTCCAAAATTTAAAATATGTTTATATTCTGATTCTTTCTTGTATTTTTTTATCTTTTTCTTTCATTTTCACTTCTCCTAAGTCTCTTTTTGGAAGAGCTAATTAAGTAATTTTAAATTTTAATAATAAATCACTAAAAATAATGTTATGGTAAATGTTTAGTTATAATGTAGCAAACAGTTTAGAAACTATTGTAGAAATTGAGGAAATCACTCTGAAAATTCAATTCATTCCAAGCTCCTTATATATATGAAATTACCTACAACATGTAATGCACTCAAGTTTAGATTCATAAACTAATTTGAAAAATATACTACTACTTATCTTTAAAGATGACTTTCCAATGAAATTTTGCTGTTATGATTCACATTTATTTATAAAAATTTGTATAAATATATATTGTTTTATCAATTTGTGCTACAAACAATATTAATGTCATTTTAGAAGCAAATGTTTAATTTAGTATCAAAAGCAAATTATGTATCTAATCTATTATATATCTATATTTTTATCTATCTATATCTATCTATATATACATAAACACACACACACACAAAGGAATATAATAGAGTGCTCAATAATGAGTTTCGAGTATAAACAATATTGCATTATGTCAGACTTTTATTGGAGATATGGAAGGAAACTTTGGTTCAGCAAATAAAAAAATGATATAAAATATATTATTCATGTTCCATAGAATTGTATTGAGTGACATAAGAAATAATGTGAAGAGTTAATGAACATATGTCAGAATTAACATTCTTCCCCACTATTTAAAGTAATGACAAATTATTTACATCAATCTAATAACCTGTGAAGGGTCATTTCTCTTAACGCATTATATAAAAATATTCGGTGATTGTAGAGTCTCTTGGCATGACATTAGGGATGTGGGAAACTAATTTGGAAATGAACATTCAGAGCCAAACAAAAAGCCCAGAGCTCCAAGGGCCATCCATATTTAAGAGGTTGTGGGAGAGAACCAACTGCCAGAGTCTGGAATGGTTAGGGAAAACCAGGGACAATGTAGAGCAGGAAGGTTCTGGCAACAAGTTGGGAAAGCTTGACAACCCAGGCATTTTGCTGGTGACACAGCCTAGGACGCTCTATCTTTAGTAGTGGTTAAGTTTGTTTCATTCATTGTTTTATATACTTTGTTTCATTTCATGTCATTCTTATTCTGCCATTTGCCCTGTTCAGTTTCTTCTCTTCCAGGTTTCCTCCTGCTTGCATTTGTAAAATTTTTACATTTTGTTCTACTTCTAATTTTCCTTGTTAATGCTTCTTAATTTCAAACTCCCCAATAAAGTTTACTTTATTCATTTGTTTTTACCTACTTCATTAGTTTCTCTCTGTACCTCTTCCACACTTTTTTGCACTCATGTTCCTCTCATTTTCAGGACTCTATCTTGACATTTAGATTTTTAATTCATGCTCTTTCATCTACTCCTCTTTTATCCCTAATGCATATGTTTTTGTCTCCTCAGTAATTTTACCATTGTCTTTGAAAGATGCCACATATTTCTTATCCAATTTATTTATAGCTTTTACTTTGGTACTTTTCCATTTTTAAAACATTTTATCTCTTTATTTTTCTTCCTTTTTAAAATCTGAAAACATTTTAGAAATTTTTAAATTTTAATTAGTTTCAAGTATGTTTTTCTCTTTCCTTTTTTCTATTTCACTTTTTCCTTCTTTTTTGATATTCATTATCTCATGTTTTTCTCATTTCTTTTTGTTTTTACAGTGCCTAATTCCCTTAATCACACCTCCTTTTCTCTTTCCTCACATCTCTTCTCATTGATTTGGAATTTTCTTTTTTAACTCATTTCCCCATTTATTCCCAAAGTATGTATAAATTTCCTTTCCCTTTACTTTCTCATTTTCTTGTTTTATATTTTTATTTCTTTTTCCCATTGCTTTATTTTTTTCTTGTCACTGATAAGTGATTTCTGATACATAAATTAAACCAATTCATCTCCTTTTTAACTCTAAGATTTCCTTTTGATCCTATCTAAATATCCTCATTCATCATTACTCAAATAATTCTGGAAAACGATTACTTTTTCTTGCTTAGCTACCCCACCCCCATTTCATACCATCTAATTTATTCTGACAAAACTATATCCAATTTTTCCTATTTTTGTTACCTTCACTGTGTTCATAATCCCTTTTTACTTCTGTGCATTTCATATTTGAACAATTACATTGAACCTCCAGTTGCATTTTTAATTTCCCTTATGTCTTCATATCTATTGCCCCTCTATTTTCCCACTGCAAATAAACATTATACCTTCTTTTAAATTTTCTCACCTTTTCTCTTTAACATTTTTCTATTTTCATATTTAATTTAAACATTCTGTCTATATACTACCTTGTTTTTCTTGTTTAAATATGTTTTCTTCATTCTTTATTGTCCGTTGATCAAATATACATAATTTTAGAAACAACTTATTAAATTCAATATAAGAAATGGGTGTTAGATTGAATATTTTGACTTATAAATGTTTTATATAATATAACTTATTTCTGTCTTCCTTACTATGTTTCAATAACTTTATAAAGGAAATATTGTGCAAAATGTAGGTCTTCTCATAGTATAATTGAGATTGTAAATTCAGTATTTTCTAAAATTACATTGTCTAACTATGGAATTAATTGACATTCATCATGAGCTTTTATCCAGTAAATTTACTGAACCTAGTATAATAAATTTCCTAGAAATTTTAATTTTCAGAGTAAACCATCTTATCATTAATGAATGCCAATTTATTCTTGTGTGTGTTTACAATACTTACACTTCTCTTTCTTTCCTTACCACAGATGTTAGGGCCAAAACACAATGAAACGAGACAATTATAATTACTATGCTTGATACATTTCTGATTTGAAAGAATAAATATTGGATTTCATTATTAATGGAAACATTTGCTCTATTTTCGTATTATATAGTTTGAATCAAGTTTGAAAATTTTCCTTTAAATTTCTAATATAATATAGGGTGTTATTTTTAACCTTTATTGGATGATAAATATATTGGAATGTGCATTTCTCTTTGACTTAGATGAACATGACTTTCTCTTTCCAGATGTCAATATGTAGAATAATGTCAACAAATTTCCTAAATTTAAGTCATTATAGAATATATTTGATAAATCAAACTATTTATGATGTATAATTCTTGCTTAAACTTTGGTGCCTACACCTTGCAATTATATATATATATATATATATATGTATGTATGTATAATCAAAGAAATATGTCTATATCTATTTATAACCATATATAAATAATTATGGTTTTATTGAGGTGAATTCACATAACATAACATTAAATTTTTTAAATTGTAGAAATCAGGAACATTGATTTTTGTACAATGTTGTAAAACTACCACATCATTTTTATCATTCCTGAAGAAGACCCTTCGTCCATTAAGCAATCATTCTCCATTTCCTTTGCCTCCAACTCCTGGCAACCACAGTCTGCATTTCACTTCTATGGATTTACCTATACTGAATATTTTTATAAATTGAATAATACAGTATGGGGTGGTATCTTTCTGGCTACTTACACTTAGCATGCTTTGGAGGTTCATCTACATTGCAGCATGCATCAGCACCTCATTTCTTTTTATGGCTAAATAACATTTCACTGTACAAATATTTTGTTTATCCATTCACCTATTGATGGATATTTGGGTTGTTATCAATTTTGGTTATGGCTAATAATGTGGCCATGAACATTTATGTACAAGTATTTTCTTGAGAACCTGTCTTCATTTCTTTTGGGTATGTACTAGGAGTGGAATACTGTGTCACATGGTAATTCTGTGTTTCCCTTTTTCTCCTTTATGAGAGAAGTTGTGGGTTTATAGAACAATCAGGCATAAAATATAAGATTACCATATCCTGCCCTACCATCAACACTTTGCAATGATGTGAAACATTTGTTACAATTGATGATAGCACATTTTTATAATTATGCTATTAACTAAAGCCCATGATTTAACAGAGGGTTCACTATTTGTATAGTGTAGTTCCATGGAATTTTTAAAAATTTTATTCTGTTACCATATATATAATTTAGCATTTCCCCATTTAATAACATCCAGATATATAAAGTGCTATTAACTGTGTTCACAATGTTGTGCTACCATCACAAGCATTCCTTGCCGAAACATTTCTATCATTCCAAATAGGAACTCGGTACATTTTAATCCTTAACTTCCCATTCCATATTCCCACCCCATCCCCTGGTAATCCAGATTCTAGATTTTGACTATGAGTTTGCTTATAATAATTGTTTCAAATCAGTGAGCTAATACAGTATTTTATCTTCTTTGGCTTATTTCACTCAACATGATATCTTCCAAATTCATCCACGTTGTTGCATGTATCAGGACTTCATTCCTTTTTCACAGCTGAAAAATATCCCATTGTATGTGTATACCACATTTTATTTATTCATTGATTCACTGAAGGACACTTGGGTTGTTTTTCAATTGTGAGTAATGCCGCTATGAACAGCTTTGTGCAAATACCTATTCAAGGCCCTACTTTCATTTCTTTTGGGTGTTTTCTAAGTGGCAGGATTGCTGAGTCATATGGAATTTCTGTACTTTGCTTCCTGAGGAATCACCAAACTGTTTCCCACAGTGGCTGCACCACTCTACATTTCCACCAGCAAAGAATGCTACTTCCTATTTCTCCACATCTTATCAACACTTGTTATTTTCTATTTTTTAATAGTGGCCATTCTAATGCGTATGAAATGGTATCTCATTGTAGTTTTGATTTGCATTTCACAGATGGCTAATGAAGTTGAGAATTTTTTTTTTTTTTTTTGGTTTTGTGGCCATTTTATATCTTCTTTGGTGAGATGTCTATTCAAGTGTTTTGCCCACTTGGGTTGCTTGTCTTTTTGTTGTGTGGAAGGATTCCTTTATAGATTATGAATGTCAAACTTTTATCAGATATGTGGTTTCCAAATATTTCTCACATTGTGTAAAGCCTGGTCATTTTACTTTCATGATAAAGTCCTCTGATGGGGAAAAAGGTTTTAATTTTGATGAGGTCCCATTTCTCTATTTCTTTTGTTTATTTGCTTTAGGTATAAAGTCTAAGAAACCATTGCCTAAAACAAGGTCTTGAAGATGCTTACCTAAATTTACTTGGAGGAGTTTGATAGTTCTAACTCTTATATTTAGTTCTTTGATTCACTTCGAGTCGATTTTTCTATATGATGTGAAATAGGGGTCCTCTTTTTTGTGCATGCGGAGATCCCATTTTCCCAACACCATTTGTTGAATAGACTGTTCTTCCCAATTGAGTGGTCCGTGCCACCTTGTCAAAAACCAGTTGGCCATAAATATGAGGGTTGTTTTCTGAGCTCTCAACTCGATTCCATTGGTCTATACATCTATACTTGTGCTAGTACCATGCTTTTTTGAATATTGTGGCTTTGTAATGAGATTTAAGACCAGGAAGTGTTAGTCCCCCAACTTTATTCTTCTATTTCAAGATAGCTTTAGTAACTCAGGATGCCCTTAGGTTTTCATAAAAAATTGATGTCTTCCTTTTCCATTTCTGTAAAAAAGGTTGTTGGAATTTTGATTGGGATTGCATTGAATCCATAAATTGCTTTGCGGAGGATTGACATCTTGATGATATCCAGTCCTCCAATCTATGAACATGGAATGTCCTTTTATTTATTTAGGTCCTTGATTTCTTCTAGCAATGTTTTGTAGCTTTGTGTGTACATGTCCTTTACATCCTTTGTTAGATTTATTTCTAGATATTTTAATCTTTTGTTTGCTATTTTGAATGGAAAATTTTTCTTGATTTCTTCTTCCAATTTTTGGTTGACTGTGTGTAGAAACGCTACTGATTTTTGGCTGTAGAACTTGTACTCCCCTCCAACATTGCTGAATTTGTTAGCTGTAGGAGATTTCTCTATTAAGGATCATATAATCTGCAAGTAATGAAAGTTTTAGTTCTTTCTTTCCAGTTTGGATGCTTTTTATTTCTTTTTTTTCCTAGGTCCAGCAAAAACTTCCAATACGTTTTATAACAGTGGTGACAGTGGGCATTCTTGTCTTGTTCCTGATCTTAAAGGGAAAACTCTCAGTATTTCACTACTAACTTGGATGTTAGCTGTGAACTTTTCATATATGTCCTTTATCATGTTGAGGAGGTTCACTTCTATTCCTAGATTTCTAAGTGTGTGGTTTTTTTGTGGGTTTTTGTTATTGTTTTTAATCAAGAAGGGGTTCTGGATTTTGTCCAGTGCCTTTTCTGCATCAACTGAGATGATCATATGTTTTGTCCTTCGTTCTGTTAATGTGGCTTATTACATTAATTGATTTTCTTATGTTGAAACAACCTTGAATATCAGGGATAAATCTCACTTGATCATAGTGTATAAGACTTTTAATGTGCTATTGGATTCTGTTTGCTAGTATTTTGTTGAAGAATTTTGCATCTAGATCATAAGAGATATTAGTCTGTGCTTTTCCTTTTTCATGGTATTTTCATACAGGTTTGATATGAGGGTGATATTGGCTTCATAGAATGAGTCAGGGAGTGTTACTCCTCTTCTGTTTTGTTTTTTTTTTTTTTTTTTTTTGGAAGACTTTAAGCAGAATTGGAGTTCTGTCTTCTTGGGCTGTTTGGTAGAATTCCTTTATGAAGCCATCTGGTCCTGGGCTTTTCTTCGTTGGGAGATTTTCCATTTGTGGTTCAATTCATTTATTTATAATTGGTTTGTTGAGATTTTCTATTTCTTTTTGAGCCAATGTAGGTATTTTTTGTGTTTCTAAGAATTTGTCCATTTCATATAGGTTATCAAATTTATTGGTGCAAAGCTGTCCACCATATCCTTTTATAGTCCTTTCTCTTTCAGTAGGGTTGGTGGTAATGCCACCCGCTTTTCATTCCCAAGTTCTTTATTTGAAATCATCTGTCTGTTTTTATTTGTCAGTATAGCTAAATGTTTTTCCATTTTATTGATCTTTTCAAATAACCAACTTTTAATTTTGTTGACTCTATTGTTTAGTTTTGTTTTGTATTTCATTTATCTTCATGCTAATGTTTTATTTCCTTCCTTCTGATTGTTTTGGATTTAATTTGCTCTTCTTATTTTTAGTTCTTCCAGTTTTGAGGTTAGGTCTTTGAGTTGAAGTCTTTCTTCTTTTTTAATATAAGCATTTATAGCTATAAGTGTCGCTCTCAGCAGTGTCTTTGCTGCATCCCATAAGTTTTGACATGTTGTATTTTCATTTTCATTCAGCTCAAGATATATGCTAGTTTCCCTTGTGATTTACTCTTTAACCCATTGTTTATTTAAGAGTATGGTGTTTAATTTTCATATTTGTGAATTTTCAAATTCTCACTATGTTATTCGTTTTAGCTTCATTCTCTTGTGGTTGGATAATATACATGGTATAATTTCAATATTTTTTAATTTATTGAGACTTGTTTTGTGATAAAACATGTGGCCTATCCTGGAGAAAGATCCATGTTCATGCAAGAAGAATGTGTATTCTGTTTTTGTTGGGTGAAGTGTTCTGTACATCTTTTAGGTCTATTTGGTTGAGAGTATTATTCAATCTTGTATTTCCTTATTGATCTTCTGATTAGGTGTTATATCCATTATTGAGAGTGTTGTCTTAAAGACTCATACTGTTCTGGTAGAACCATCATTTTCTTCCTTCAAATCGGTCTGTATTTACTATTTTGGAGCTCTACTGCTAGGTGCATATTTACTTATATTTATTATATATTCCTTTTGATTTTTCACCTTTCTCAGTATAAAATGAACACCTTTGTCTCACACAAGAGTTTTTGACTTAATATGTATTTTCTCTTATATTAGTATAATCACCCTAATTTTCTTTTGTTTACTACTTGCATGGTTTATTTTTTCCCATCTTTTCTTCCTCATCCTACTTGTATCTTTGAATTTAAGGTTATTCTCTTAAAGAGAGCCTATAGTTGGGTCATGCTTTTAAAAATATGTTTTGCCAATCTGTGCCTTTTCTCTGGAGAGTATAATCCATTTAACATCACCACTGAAAATGCAGGACTTTCTTCTGCCATTTTGCTATTTAGGCTTGGTAAAGCTTATAAGTTTTTTTGTGCCTTACTTCCATTAATGTCTACTTTTATATTTATTTCATTTTTTGTGTTCTACCATATTTAGTGCCTTTTTATTTCTCTCTGGATTTATTTTTCATCCATTTTCCTTGTGGTTACCATAGGATTAAAATTTAACATCCTAAATATTTGGATTGATACAAACTTAGCTTCAATAGCTTGCATATATACTTTTCCTATACCCCTCTGCTCTGTCCCCCACCATTGCTTTGGTACTTGTTACCACTTATATCTTTGTACATTGTACAGTCAAAAATCTAGATTTATCATTACTTTTTATGCATTTGCACTTTAGGACTTGTAGGAAATAAGAAGTGGAGTTACATACCAAACAATACACTACAATAATACTGGCATTTATAATAAAACAAATGGTTACCTTTACCACAGGTCTTTATTTCTTTATGCTGCTTTAAACCACTACCTAGTGTCCTTTCCTTTTGGTCTGAAGAACTCCATTTAGCATTGCTTGTAGGGCAGGTGTAGTTATGATGAACTGTCTCAACTTTTGTTTATCTGAGAATATCTTAATCTCTCACTCATTTTTTATTAATATATTTTTTATTTTGTTTATTTTTTTCTCACTCATTTGTAAAGAAAATCTTGGGTTGGGGCCAGCTGTAGCCCAGTGGATAGGGTGCTGGTACACCACATGGGAGGCCCCAGGTTCGGTTCCCAGGGGCCTCTCCTAGTGGGGCAGACCGCCTTGAGGGGGCAAGCTGCCGTGGGTGGGGCAGAGCTGCTGTGGGCAGGGCAAAAAGCCACCACAGGCAGGGCAAAGCTGCCACGGGCAATGCAAGTCACCCACGAGCAGAACGGAGCCGCCCGCGAGCAGAGCAAGTATGCTCTTGATACCCTCCTGGGCATTTTTCCTTTCTTTTATTGTAGTTTTCAACTCCAGTAGTTCTATTAAGTTCCTTTTTTAAAATTTTATCTTTACTAAGACTCTCATATGGCTCATTCATTGTTTTCCTAATATTCTTTAGTTATTTCTCCGAATTTTCACTTCATGTCTTTGAGCATTTTAAAGATCATTTTTTAAAAGGCTTTATTAGGTATGTCTACATTTTCATCTTATTCATTAGTGTTTTCTGTGTGTTTTTCCTCATCCTTTGGTCCATCATTTCTTGTTTCTTTGTTTCTCTTGTACTCTCTTGTTGTACACTCTACAGAATAATATTTTAAATAGTTAACACTTGGATTTATTACCAGAGAAGTCTGTTTTTTTTTTTTAATTTTGTAACCAACTGGTGATAAAACAGACTTTCTTGAGCTCCAGCCCTCCTATCAGGAAAGTCTGTGCAAGGTATATACAGTAAACAAGGCTTTCCCTGTCTTTCTTGCCCTGTGTCTTGGTCTGGGCTTTTGCTGCTTACATGTTTTGGTGTTTCCTTGTTTACAGGAGTTTGGTTGTCCCCACTTCTTTCCATGAGACTGACCCCCTTTCCTGAGGCAGGCCTTTGCCCCAGACTATCTACCTCTAGAGTTCTTACACTACTTTCATTGTCTTAAGCTGATTTTGTATGGAGGACAAATTCTGGGGGAACAGCCACCCCAGAGAGGAATTTTCCAGGCAACACAGGTCCAGGGACCTATGAAGGGGGCACAGAGTGGCTTCAAAGACCCTGGGAAAGAGATCAGGAAGGGAGCCAAGAGCTTCTCCAATGACTTTTCAAAGCTAAGCTTATCTGGTGCTGCAGTTTGATATAATTATGAATTGCAAAAATCCATACTGAATCATGCTTGTAAACTGATCTGTTCATCTGGGCATAATTGGGTTATGATTAGGGCGTTAACTGGGCCACATCAGTAGGGCATTGAGCCAGGCCCCTGGGTGGGTGTGGTCTCAAGTATAAAAGGCAAGGCCAAGGACAGAGGGAGCAAATTTGAGAAACAGATTTTCGAGAAGCAGTTCTGATGTTGGAGAGGATGCCCCAGGAGAAGAGAAATGAAGCATTTGCCTGATAGTCTACAGCTGCACTTGTGGAGGAAGTGCTAAACTGGGAGAGAAACGCTGACCCAGGAAGAGAGGAACCCCAAAAGCCTGAACCATGGCAAATGTTGGCAGCTGTCTTGCTCCATCATGTGACAATGGACTTTGGTGAGGGAAGAAACTTATGCTTTGTGGCCTGGTAACTGTAAGCTTCTACCTCAAATAAATACCCTTTATAAAAACCAACCAATTATTGGTATATTACATAGGCACCCCTTTTGGCTGACTAATATACCTGGCATGCCCCACAAATGCAGCCTTCAGTTAACTTTCCCTTGCATCCCTGTGTCTCCACCACTGATGCTTCTGGGGAGTGTTGCTACCTTTGTCTAGGCAAGTTGAAACAATGGCTGGCCTTAGAGCCAGCATCCCAGTGATCTGTATTTGTCAATCAAAATCCGAGTAATTAGTGATTAGCCATGCACAACCCTCTTCTTGGGCTAGAGGATTTTTTGTGCCTTTCTATCACCATCAAGCTAACCAGGTGCTGGACCCTGCCATGGCCTGTAGTGAGAGTCAGGGATGGGCACCAGCAACCACTGTGTTTAGAGAGCAATTTACTGCTCTTTACTGTACTTTCTTTCTCATCCTTTTCCTTCTGCTATTCCCTGGATGCGGCATAGTGTTCTTCTGGCCTCCACAGTTTTAAAATATTTATGTCAGACACTTAACTGCCTGTTTAATGTGTACTTTCGTGGAAGGGCTGAGTTCTGGACCTTCCTACTCTGCCATGTTCTATGTTTCCCTTTTGATCATCCGTCCAATTGTATTCCACAAGCTGAAACCACATTTTACATCCCCACCAACAATGTATGAAAGTTTTAAATTCTGCACATTCTAGCCTGCACCTCCTTTTTATTAACTTTATTTTGTACATTTAATAATTGAATATATAAACAATTAAAAAGTAAAAAGTAAACACGGATGAATAAGTACGTATATATCTCAATTAAATGTACTGGAGTCATATAATTTTTTTTAATCAAACAATATGTTACACAATATATTTGGTTCATATTAATGCAATCATACAGTATTTGACCTTTTGTAGCCTCCACCTCTTATTCTTCCTTTTTTTAATTAGACCCATGTGTGA
>PVKH010035764.1:0-11692 GCA_004027955.1 Chaetophractus vellerosus
TTACACTAGGCTTCACTCTGTATCATGCAGTTTTATGGTTTTTGTTTTTTGTTTTTTGTTTTTTAATTTTATTCTGGTAGCATTTATACGACCTAAAATTCCTCATTTTATTAACTTCAGTTATATAATTCAATGCTGTTAATTATATTCACAATGTTGTTTTAACAAACTGGTGAGGGCCAAGTATATATTTTTGTCCTTCGATCTCTTTCACCAGTAAATTGCATCTGAAATGTTCAAATAGAGAATAGAGAAGTCACTCAAGCCTTTAGAATGCTTACCAGAGATAAGGTCAAACTTAGAAAAGGTGGCATGGAACAGATTTTCCAAGCCTGTCTTTAGTGTTAGGTTTGGAATAATTTATACATAGTCCTGTTCAGAGCACCAAGATAAGAGGTACATGGAGATTTGAGGCTGAAGCCCTAGCTAGTAAAAAAAAAAAAAAAAGAAATATATATGTCTGGGAGGTCCTCCAAGTCATATATCCTTGGATTTGTCAAAACTCTTAGAGAAACCCCTTGATGTCTCCTGATTCAAATTAATGTACACAATGTACATGTGAAAGATTGATTGCTTTATGGCAAAGATCAGCCTAAGTAATCAGCCTTGAGAGTAAGAAGGAGTTTATATGTACTTAAATTTTGTGGAAATGGCAGCTTCTCATGTCATATTTTCAACCATTTCATAGAATAAAAATGTTAGCAGTATCGAATTTGTGTAAAAATTAAGGGTATTTTATATTTTCTATTTAAATGTATTGAACACATTATCAGTAAACCCAAATCTTTTTTAAGGGTCTGAGAAGTTTTATCGAATAGTTCAAAGCCATAAAAGCTTATAAAATTTTAGAGTATTTTAATCTGCTAAAATTTATATTGGGACCCAATATCTAGTGTTATATATTTGTAGACATCATATAAAACTTTCTGAATATTTGAGGTGGAAACATTCAATTTTTCTCTCTGACTGCCACCCAAGTATATCAGACATTGTCCACCTCTATAATTCTGAACAAGAGATACTTGAATCAACTGTTGTACTCATGAGTATGAAAAAAGTTAGGGAGATTTCTATGGCCAGACATTTGTATATTTATAGTTGTTTAATTGGGGTAAGTCTATACGTTAGAATAGCAGCTTTCCAAGATACAAAGGACAGATATTGTTTGATCTCACTGATGTGAAATAATTGTAATAAACAAACTCATACAGTCAGAATCTAGAATACAGGTTACAGGGGGCAGTGTGGGGATAGTGAATGAGAAGTTAAGGCTTAAAATATACAGGGTTGATGGAAATGTTTTTGTAATGGATGATGGTGATGCTAGCACAACACTGTGAATACAATCAACAGCCCTGAAATATATAGCTGTGTGTGATTAAAAGGTGAAGTGTTAGATTGTATATATGGTAACAGAAAAAATTTCTTTAAAAATCCATGGAACTACACTACAGTGACTCCTAAGTTAAACCATGGACTATCATTAACACTACAATTACAAAAATATGCTATAATCAGTTGTAGCAAGTGTTTGACACCAATGCGAGGTGTTAATATTAGGTGGTATATTTGAATCCTGTGTTTTATGCATGATTGCTTTGTAAACCCATAAATTCTGTAATAAAGAAAAAGAAAACAGAGGCTATCTAAAATAGAATGCTGAAAAAATTGTTATTAAAGAAGGAGAAATATTTTTGCACATGGTTTAGAGTCTTTGTTTTCCTTTGTATCAGAAGGAGTGAACTTTTTTTTAACATGTCCTTGAGGCAGTCTAATAATATATCCAGGAGCAAGTTTTGGATAGAATCTTCCTTCTTCTGAGTTGTATTTTAACAGTTTCAATTTTCCTAAAATTTGCACCATTAAGGCAAATGACCGTATAACAGAACATTAATAACAAAGAATTTCACATATCTTTCTCTTCATTGACTTTTAAATGCAATCACTCATGTTCTCTTTTGAAAGTAGAAGAATACAATGGATTGTGTTAGAGACGGCAATTCTCATCAGGCAATTGTTGGAAGAGCTATTTCTGTTTCTAATTTATATCTGGGAGACTACTATTGAAAAATATCATATTTTGTATGCAAGGTAAATCTTGCCCTTCAACTAGAAAAGAAGACTCTATATTTCTAGCTGAGGTGTAAGTAATAGAATTAAAGTTGATCAAAAGATCCATATCAGAAGGAGAAAAATATGAATCCAGGATTCAAACTATGAGTAACTGAATAACTTAAAACAGAGATACACATGCATTCAAGATAGTAAAATATAATTATTTTCTGGTTTAAATGAAAATTTGGAACTATCATCTTATATTTCATATTTTCCTTACAGCACTGTTTTCTAGGCAAAATATGTTAAAGGTGTGTGTGTGTGTGTGTCTGCCTGTCTGTATATAAAAGTAAACCTGGAGAATTTGACCAAAACATCTTAATTTACTATG
Source organism: Chaetophractus vellerosus (assembly GCA_004027955.1). Classification (NCBI taxonomy): domain Eukaryota; kingdom Metazoa; phylum Chordata; class Mammalia; order Cingulata; family Chlamyphoridae; genus Chaetophractus; species Chaetophractus vellerosus. The sequence continues at coordinate 2,447 of PVKH010035764.1, forward strand.
GGCCAATTAAAATGCTTTTCCAACATATCACAGAGAATCAGACAAAGCGGAGGTAAAAGGATAAAAGTTCGATTGTGGAAATGTCTGGGCAAGTGATTTTTTAATTGTTTGTTGCCTTTGTTTTTAGATAAAATTCAAATGCTCCTGATTTGTCACTAAAAGGCTGACTATCTCTAAGGAAGCATGTCCAGCTGGAGAAACTTTTAAAAACATATTTCAAAGTTCTTTCCAACTTTGGAGTTTGTGAGTGAACAAAGTATAACTGGAAAATCAAGGAAGAGGAACAAAAAACAAAATTTATTTCAATACAAATTCACGAAATGATTTTTTCCTTCCTAGGCAATGCATTAAGAGGCTACTTAGTATCAAATTCAATTTAAATATATGATAATAAAAGAACTTTGAAAAAGAGGATCAAGACATTTATGTTTTGTTTTGTGAATTTCAGTTGTCATTTGTTCGGTTTACCCTCTCTACAGCTTTTCAGATGTTGTCTTGTAATTTGATTTATAAAAAAGCAGAATTTGAGATATGGGTACAGTTTTTAGTCTAAAGAGGTTTAAGTTTCTGGTTACAACTAATCTTTAGAAAAGCCAACTGAAAAAGCCTGAAAAACAGTCATCATATAATTATGTTTTGTAAAATCAGTCATATAATAGCACCATGGCTAAAATTTTGCTGAGAAAAAATCCCATTTCATAATATGTCCTAGTATTTCTTCTTCTTTTATGGTTTGTTTTCTAGTTCAGAATCATTAAGTGGTAAAATTATGATTTATTTAGGTTTAGGATTGGAGGAAATAGTAACATCACTTTCAGTATTTTAAATATTACTTTTAATAAAAAATTCAGGTAAGGTTGAAATTTCTGAAGTAGGCACCCAGAGTTTCTGGTGCTAAATTTGCTTTCCTGAAAGGTTAGGAACATTTAGACATGCCACTAGTTGTTCAGAGCACAAAGATACCATTAATCTCTCCTAAAGTATGGTTTAATACCATGAAAAAAGCATATACTCTCAAAGTCTGGCAGTTACTCTCTAGATGAAATTTATATTCTTGTGAGAGCTGAGCTAGTAAGTTTCTCAATTCTTTTTACTGTGCTAAAAGTAGAGAAGATGTTAACACATAAAGAATAAACAAGACTGCTTTAGGTGGAAGGTGCAGATCAGTGAGGTAGAGATGATGCTCATCATATAAGGAGTCTTGGCTACCTGATCAGAAAGGGTCTCTCAGGGTTAGAGAACCCAGATGTGGTTATAAAACTGTTTATAATATTTGCATGGGCTTGGAACTGCATGACCTCAGTGGAAATGACTCACCTTAGCTAAATTGACAGGAAACTGACTCACCAAAATACCAAATCATTAACGTATAACAAGAAATGTAGCTTTTGAGATGAATGTAACATGTTTCCCTTAGTCAGGACAAATACTCCCTGGAGAAAATTCCTAGTGAAAAATATGAAGCTAACGTTGAATAACCTCAATAATCAGGTTCCTGAAGTGATTTCAGTCATTATAGAGCTCTTGCAAACAGGGGTGTCCACATAATAACCAGGGCTGTCCCAACAGACAAAGCTGAATACAGAAAATCATCTTACTCTTTGAGTTTTCCTTTTCTAAAGATTCTGTTTTCTATTCCTTTTGTGATCATAGAGTCTTCTTTCAAATAGGGTATATTATAATAAATTTAGAACAATCTAATTTGATTAATTATTACATAGAATCTCACTGTATGTGGGGAGGCAGTGTCTGATTAACACTGGAATGGTTGAAGTAAACTGGAGACCACTTTTCCTTCACCACTCGAATTCTCCCACCCTACTTCCAACCCAGTTATTCCTTTCAGAGCTGTTGGATAAAGATCAAGTCATATCCTCTAATGGTTAATGACAGAATCTGATTTGCCAAGAGTTCAAAACCAAAGGTTACTTCATTCAAAAAACAGGATAATACTATCATGTTCCTACATCAATTTAGATGGATTAGTCTCTAGTAAAAACAGCTCTCTAATCTCAATGATGTAAAATTTAAAAGGTTTGTTTCTCGCCCATGTTCACATCTCTTATGGTTTGTCTTACTCAGGACTCATCCATTCTTTGGGCATTACTGAAAACTTTTAAGAGGAAAAAGAGAGTATGAGGAAGCATATACAGGCTCTAGAAAGTTCCACCCAGGAGGAAGCAAATTTAATTCTTATTATATTCCATTGGTCAAAGTCAAACAGCTGAGGCTGACCTCAAGGATACAGACAAGTATCATCTTGCTATAGAGAAGAGTTAGATGGTCCAACACACTGACTAATACTAGCATTCACCACAAACCTGAGTGGTAGTCAAGGAAACAACATTTACTACCATTTTTCTGACATAGCATGGCTAAAATATTGTGGCATTTATTGCATTTATTCTTGAATCTATAGCAAAGGGAGGTGAATTAGGTGGTCATTTTGGAACATTTTGCAGCAGCAATTTTTCTTTCTTTTACTGCTGGTCCCTCAAGGTGGGAGTACAATGGGCACAGGTCCAGTATTGTTAGAAGACATGGCAGCTCTTCCTGAAAAGAAATTGTTGTTTTTTTGTCTTCTTTTGACTTCATATTTTCTTTAAATATCAAGTATATTTATTCTTTCATTGGTCCTGGAGAATAAACTGCACAATTCAACCAGAGAAACATTTGAGAGATGTTTGAAAGCCTTTCATTCCACAGAAACCTGGCAAGCTGGAACAGATGGAGTACGAATATTTGATTTTGAAAATGGTATACTTTGCTCTTCCAAAACCTAAGATCATTAGTAATGAGAATTGACTATTAGATATTGATAATACCTGCTGAGTTAGTCACTGTCCTTACATTTCTAAGACCTAAAATCTGAAAATAGATATTGGTTTATGTATTTTGCTATGAATTTTTTTTAAAGTACACATCTGGATAAAAAATGCTTATCTCTTTAGATACGTTTTTGATTTTTTAAAATAGTTTCATCAAAACTATTTTTTCTGGATTAGAATTTTCAATATGTGACCCAAAGAAGCATCTTAAATACCTCTTTTAGCTGGACCATGCCAGGTAAGGAAAGAGGAAAGTAAATATATTCAAGGGCTTCCACCCTGTTTCAAACACAGAAGTTACACTTGTGTTTATTTACAGTTTAGGCTTTTATTTGAAGAAAAATGCCACGGCTAAGGCAAAAACACAACAACAAAGATACATTAAAAAGTGAATGCCACTAACCTATATGATACCAAGAACTCCCAGAGAAGCATTATAGCATGGTGATAAATACTATGGTCTTTAAAGCTAGGCTGCTGGGATTTGAACACGGATATATAAAGAGGTCTGATATATAGTAAGCATAAACCCTTTGCTCATTGTTGGTTTTGCAATTATCCATTGGCTTTTCCAGATAACTGGTAAATAAAAATTATATTCAAGTTCATATTTACAAAACTAAGAAAAAATATACAGAAATGTTATATAATAAAAACTTAATTATCTCTTATGAAAACTTTGAAGACAAAATGAAATTACAATTTAAGAACCAAAGAATAAGTTAGCAACAACTGTTAATTGGCCTTGCCAAGGACAAATGATTTCCATCTAACAAAAAAGGAAATGAAAATAATTTTAAGACGCTGATTAATACATCAGTAGCTCATGGTTCAAAACCCCAAAAATTTCATTTTTGTTTTGGGTGTTGTAATTTTCATTTGTTTTTATTTTCACTTTGCTGTGTCTAATAGATTTTGGTATTTACATTACTACAGGCAAACTACTTTAAAAACTTTTTGTTTTATACTCTATGACCAATTGACCAAATGCTTTGAATTGATTCTATTCCTTCAGAGTATAGAGCCTCTAAACTCTATTTTGCCCTTTAAATTCAAGTTTGACCTATCTCTAGTTCAAGATGTCAGGAAGAAGATTTAATAGCAACTTCTATCTCCCTTTAAGTTAAAAATGTAAAATATATTTTAATGCACAGCCCCAGTATAATCTGTAAATATTTGGTATATTTGAGAGGAACAATCCTTGTATGCTGGACTCAAGAAGATACTCCTTGATTTCAAGTATCTACTGAGTATGTAGAAACCTAAGAGATCATCATTCCCACACTCTCACCATGGAAAATATATATAATCTACAAAATCATAACTTTTCTTTGAGATCATTGGACAGCTAAGGTCCCAGGGTGACCAAATATGGAGTGTAAAAGCTAAGGAAAGACAAAGCCTTACAGAGAGATGAAGATATGAACTATAGCTTCCTTGAAGCAGAGGGCAAGATGAAGAAAAGGCACTCATAGAAGAGGGTAATAAGATTTCAATCACATTGTTAAGGAATTTCTAAAGAAGAAATGTGGGTTAGAGTGGGAGCCTAGAAACCCTAGGAATCGTGAGGGAAATTTTGCCTCACAAACAGGCTTTTCTCCACAGCCCTCAACTATTACTCATGAGAAACATGGGGAACAGGGAAGCATACCAGAGAAAGTTTCCTGGAATGGCACAGCCTGTTGGAGGATGTAGTTGCTGCTGCAGAAGAAGCACAATGCCTCAATTATATCATTTGCTCCTAATCACTAAGGAATGAAAGCCTTTGTCACAGAGGGAAGAGCAGCAAAAGTTCAGAGTCTAGGCCTAGATGCCAGTGGAGAATGGTAGGGGCAAGAAACCATCTTGGGCTTAGACTAATAGAAATCCAGTACCACTATGGAAAGGGACTTTTAAAGGGACCAAAACACACATATGAATGTGACATAAGACTTGTCAAAGATTCAAAGAATCTGTTTTAAGATGGAAGGAAAAGATAACTGAGAATGCCCACTTTTTATACCCAAAAGCATATGGTCTACTTAAGTATAAGTCTGAAACAATGCAACAGAGAACATATTTTAGAACCAGAAACTTGCTATATTTAATCCAAATATATCAATAATTATGTGAAACATAAATTATCTAAATGCATAAAATAAATACAGAGATGATCAGATTATATAAAAAGGCAAGGCCAACTATATGTTATCTACAACTTACCTACTTTAAATATAAAGGCAATTACAATTACAGTTGTAGATTTTAACATTCCACCCCCAAAATCAATAAAATCAGTAAGGATTTATAAGGTCCAAAAAAGTTAATTAATTTGACCAAATTTGCATCTATACAACACTTCGCCCAACAACAAAGTAATGCGTATTAGATGGAAAACATAAATTACCAATGAATAAAAGAGGGGGGGCTCACAATATACTAATATTAAAAACATAATAAAGATGTATTAGACTTCCATAGTTCTATATCTGTTAAATAAATCAAATTCATAATTAATCATATTCCAACCAAAAAAAACCTTCTAGGCCTATATGGCTCAATGGAGAGCTTTATCAATGATTTATGGGAGAAATAATACCAATTCTATTAAAACTATTCCTTAAAATAAAACAATTCAATACAGCCACAACTGGGATTCTAACAACTTTCTTTGCAGAAATGGAAAAGCCAATCATCAAATTTATAAGGAAATACAAGAGGCCCCAAGCAGCCAATGCTATCTTAGAAAAGAACAAAGTTGGAGTACTCAAAATTCTTAATTTTTACACTTTCTACAAAGCTACAGTAATGAAAACAACCTGGAACTGGCACAAGAACAAACACATAGATGAATGGAATCAAATTGAGAGTTCAGAAATAAAACCTCATCTTTGGGTGATTGAAGTTTTACAAGTCTGCCAAGTCTACTTAATGGGGAAAGATTAGTTTCTTCAACAAATGGTGCTTAGAAAACTGACTATCCATATGAAAATGAATGAAGGTGGACTTCCTACCACACACCATTTCAAAAAATTAACTCAAAATGAATCAAAGACCTACATATAAGAACCAAAATTATAAACACCTAGAAGAAAATAGAGGGAAGCATCTTCAGTACCTTGTATAAGTCAATGGCTTCTTTCTTAGGCTTTTCATCAAATACATGAACAACAACAAAAGTAGATAATTGGACTTCATCAAAATTAAAACTTTTTTGTGTCAAAGGACTTCATTATGGAAGTAAAAAAACAACATATGGAATAGAAGAAAATATTTGGAAACCACCCATCCAATAGGGGCTTGATTTCCAGAAAACATAAATAAATCCAACAAATCAGCAAGAAAAAGACAAACAATCCAATTAAAAATGGGCAAAAGACTTGAATAGACATTTCTCTAAAGAAGATATAAAATTACCAATAAACACATGAAAATATGCTCAACATCATTAGCCATTAGGAAAATACAAATCAAAACCACAATGAAATAGCAATTCATATCCTCTAGAATGGCTAGTATTTTTTTTTAAAAAGGAAAATAAAAGTGTGGAGAAATAGGAACACTAGTTTATTGTTGGTGTAATGTAAAATGGTGTAACTGCTGTGGAAAATAGTTTGATGTTTCCTCAGAAAGTTACATATAGAATCTCCAAATGACCTGTCAATCCCACTTCTAGGTTGTATACCCCCAAATAATTGAAAGCAGGGAATTGAACATGTTTTCACATGAAACTTGGTTTCACATCTTTCAAAAGATGGAAGCAAATTAAGTGCCAATCAATAGATGAATGGATAAGTGTGGTGTATGCATACAATGGAACATTATACAGCAAAAAAAATGAAGTTCTGATATATGTAACAATATGGTTGAACTTTGAACACATCATTTTGAGTGAAATAAGCAAAAGGGCAAATATTGTATTATCTCATTGATAGTAGATAATTAGCATATGCAAATTCATATAGTTGGTAAACAGAATATAGGTTACCAGAGATTGGGTAAGGATATGGAATGAAGTGTTGATGCTTGACTGGTACAGAGTTTCTTTTTGGGACAATGGAAAGATTTTGGTCATGGAGAGTGGTGATGATTGTACAACATTGTGAATGTAATTAACACCATTGGCTTATATATTTATATGGTTAAAGGGGGAAGTTTTATGTTGTATGTATGTTACTAGAATAAAATTTTTTTTAAATCCATATATACTGTAAAAAAAAAAAAAACAGGGAACCCTAACAAAATCTATTGGTTTTAGCTAATAGTATATTAACACAATTTCAGTTAATTTTAAATTGGCATACAGTTTACAAATGTTTCTGTATAGACCAATGCCTAATGGATGGCCTACATAGAAAATGCCAAAGAACCTAGAAAAAGCTAATTGAAATAATATGTGAGTTTAAAGTTTGAAGAATACAAGTTTAATATACAATATTTGATAATATTTCTATATTATAGCAATGAACAATTAGAATTTGAAAACTAAGTGTACCATTTACAATAAGAGGAAACCATGAAATATTTAGGTATAAATCTAACAAAATAAGTATGCTGTTAGCTCATAATGTAAAGAATATTGATGAAAGAAATCAAAGAATACCTACATAAATTGAGAACTATAACATTTTCATGGAAAGGCTTAATATTAATATGTCGGTTTTCCCCAAAGTGATCTAAGGATTCAGTGCTATCCCAGTCAAGATCTCAGTAGGATTTTTTGTAGAACTGAACAAGCTGAACTTAAAATTTATAAGAAAAATAAAAGGATCTAGAATAGCCAAAACACTTTTGAAAAGAAGAATACATTTGGAGTGCTCATACCACCTCATTTAAGGACTAACTATAAAACTACAACAATGAAAAAGTTTGGTAATGGTGAAAGAAGTGACATATAGATACCTGAAACAAAACAATCTATTTTATTAGTAGTAAGTTTTGAAAGTTCTATATTGTTAATGCAAGTTCTTTTTATCAGATATGTGATTGGTAAATATTTTTCTTCAGTCTATGGTTTGTTTTAATGTATGTAACAATAGCTATTGAACAGCAGGCATTCTTCATTTTTATAAAGTTCAATTTACCAATATTGTTGATTATGGATCATACTTTTGGTGTTATATCTAAAAAACCAAAGACCCAGGATTGTATAGGTTTTCTTCTGTTTTGTAACTTTTATAGTCTTAGATTTTACATTAATTTTGTAATCCATGTGTTAATTTTTATATAGTAAAATGTAGATTGCAGTTAACAATTTTGCATATGGATGACCAATTTTACAGCATCATTAGTTGAAAAGACTTTTCATAAAATACCTTGCACTAAATTTAACAAAGATTCTTGTAATTATTTCTGCATGCTCTACCTTCTTCCTTGATCAATTTGTCTGTCTTTATATCAATACCATAGTATATTAATTGTAGAAGATTTATAATAAGTCTGAAAGTCAGATAATGTGAATACTTCAACTTGGTTATTTTACACTTAAATTATTTCAGCTTTTCAAAAAATTTTATATGAATTTTATATAGAATCACCCTGACAATTTCTTAAAAAAAATCAACAATTCTGGGATTTGGAGCTGATTACATGGAGTCTACTGTTCAAGTTGGATACATTTGACATTTTAATAATACTGAGTCTTCCAATCTGTGAGCACTATTTATCTATTCATTAATTTAGGTTTTCTTTCATTTTTCCCAGCAATATTTTGTACTTTTCAGTGTATAGGTTTGTACATCTTGTGTCATATATCTTTAAGGATTTCATAATTTTTTGGTGCTTTTTATTAGAGAAGTTTTGACTTTATAAAACAATCATGCATACCATAATGGATTCCCATATGTCAACCCACCATCAACAACTTACAATGTTGTAAAACTTTTGTTACAAATGATGAAGGAACATAGTCATAATATGACTGCTATATATAGTTCATAGCTTATATTTGATGTATTTTTCTAAAAGAAAAATCCTAGTATTAACACTATATATTAGTATTATATATTTGTGCTTGTTCATGAAAGAACTTTCTCAACAATCCATCATCCACAATGGGGTATGCTCTGTTATATGGTCCAATGTTTTGTATAATCCATCCAAAGTATACACTCAGTGGCTTTCAATTTCATCACAGAGTTGTGCTATCATCACCTCAGTGCATTTCAGAACAGTTTTTTTTTTTTTTTTTAAAGATTTATTTATTTTTATTACATATCTCCCCTTCCCCCCCGTTGCGGTGACGCGCTGAGACTTGGTCACTGCGCAGGCGCGGCTTTCCCCGCTTGTGGGCGGCTTCTGCTTCCATCACGGCCGGCTCCAGTTCGCGGGTGGCTGGCTGTGCTCGATTTGCAGGTGACCTGCCCTGCCCGTGGCGGCTTTTGCCTGTCCGTGGCAGCTTTTTGCCCTGCCCACGGCGGCTCCGGCCCGCCCATGGCGG